>WOUA01000055.1:0-192982 GCA_021397985.1 Sporothrix dimorphospora
CAGCACGATCGACGCTTGTCCCTTCGCCTCCCTTGCAGCGACCGCTTCTTCTGTTCTCCTGGCCTAGCCTAGCCAAGCCCAGCCCGCCCGCCCTTCTTTGCTCCCTTCGGCGCACCCCCCTCCCCTCCACTACGCCACCCCTCCCCTGACCCTGAAGCTTCCCGTTCACGGTCAACCACTCGCTGGCACGCCCGCCGCGCCCGACCAAACACGCACACCAGGCTCAGCCTCGTGGCCCTTCTGCTTTTCTGCTTTATTTTTTTTTTCAGGGCCCCTTGCCTGCATTCCGTTTGCCTTTGCAGCTGTCTTGCGCACGCAACTCGTCCCCTCAACTCTCTCCCTCGCTTGTCCTCCCTTACAAGCCAAAAAATAACCCACACACCCCCTCTCACACCCACACCCCTCTTAAGTCAACCCTTCAGTGTGCCGGTCCCACCTGAATTAACCTCGCCGCAACTACGTACGCTCTACCGTTCCGCCTCCACTACTCTACTTACACCCCCCTCCTTTTCTTGTCTTTCTTGTCTTTCTTGTCCACCACAAGCAACGCAAAAGCTCCCTTGAGAATATATTATTCCTGGGCCACTCTCACCTCTCACATTCCTGTCTCGAGAAGATCGTTCTTGTTCTTCTTCTTCTGTGTTCAGTTGTTCAGTCTTTTCTTTTTTTCTCTTCCCCAACCTTCCTCTTCAAGAGAATAAGGTTCTTTGCTTCGACGTTGTGCATACATCTCGACAAAGATATAGAAAGGGACCGTCGGGCTTGCTTTCCAAGATCCGACTAAACTTTATTTTCTTGTCAACGACTAGCACAGCAACTTCGACTTCGACTTCGATTTCGACTTCGACTTCGACAACACTTTACGACAACATCACGACACTACTTTACGACATCTCACATCACCCTCAACACACATCACCATGGACTCGACACAGCTCAGTATGGCCGAGCTCAACGCCGCCGCCCTGGAGCAGTTTGTCTTCACCCCCGTCAACCGCGACATGATCCGCTACCTGGCCGACGCCGCCAACAACGTTATCCAGTGCGATCCCAACATGATGCCTCCCACAGCCTCCGAGGTCCAGCGCCGCTCACTACCTACACCCCCCGGCTCGCCCTCGCACTCGCCCGCGCCCCGCGCCGTGCGCCGTGAGGACGGCGGCCTGCCCTCTTTGGAAGAGTTCATCGGCCAGCTCGTCGTCTCCTCCAACGTACAGGTCCCCACCCTCATGAGCACGCTTGTGTACCTGCAGCGCCTCAAGTCCCGCCTGCAGCCCATGGCCAAGGGCCTGCGCTGCACCACGCACCGCATCTTCTTGGCTTCGCTCATTCTGTCGGCCAAGTACCTCAACGACAGCTCACCCAAGAACAAGCACTGGGCCAACTATAGCGTCATCACCACCGAGTTCTACAACTTTGGCTTCAGCCGCACCGAGGTCAACCTCATGGAGAAGCAGCTGCTCTTCCTGCTCGACTGGGACCTGCGCATCACCGAGGAGGACCTGTACCACGATCTCGACGATTTCCTGGCGCCCATTCGCGAGGATGTCGCCGCCCGCTACGCCCGCCGCCAGCAGCGCCGCCGCCGCCAGAAGCTGATGCTCCAGCAGCAGCAGGAGGAGGAGGAGGAGCGCCAGCGCCAGCTCCAGGCCCAGGCCCAGGAGCAGCAGCTTCTTCTCCAACAGCAGCAGCAGCAGGAGGAGGCTGCCATCCTGCACCTGCGCCAGAAGCGCCAGGAGGAGGACGCCGCCGTCTGGGCCGCCGCGACCGCCTCGGCCGCGGCCAACGGCTACCTGACGCCGCCCCGTCGGTCGAGCCACCTGTCCCTGCAGCTGGCGTCTGCCGTCGGGCCCTCGCCCTCGCTGTCGCCCTCGCCGGTGACCATGCCCAGCCTGACTTACAGTGCCAGCACCAGCTCGGCCAACAGCTATGCCTCGTCCCTCAGCTCGTCGCGCTCGCACTCGCGCGCCTCGACGCCGCAGTCGCTGGTCGACCTGGACGCTGCCTACGTGCAGTGCAGCAGCGAAGACGAGGTCGTCGGCACGCCCAACAGCACGAACAGCACGAGCAGCCTCAAGCGCGAGCGCGCCCTGACCAACAACAGCAAGTCCGCGCCGGCGTTTTTGCCCTACGAGATCAGCCTCGAGGAGCTGCGCGATATCCAGGACGGCGGCAACCGGGTCAAGCGCGTCCGCGGCATGCTCGGCCGCGTCTTTGGCTCAAGCGGTGTCCTGGTTCGTTAAAGTTGCGCAGCAAACTTTACCTTCTTTTTTGTCTCTTCTTTCCTTTTCTTATTACCCCCCATTTCGTCCTTTTATTTCATTTGTTTGTTTGGGAAAAGCGAGGCGTTCCGAGATCATCATTTTTCATTTCCCATTTCCATAATTTGCTTTCCATCGCACGATACTACGTTTTTTACTACGGGAGTCGGAGTCTGAAGTCTGGGAGAAAAACCACAACCAACAACAAATCAGCACGACCAATAATTTCTTCTTATTGCATTTACAATGGCGGATATCTCTTTATGTTTTTCCACTTTTTATTTTTCTTACTCTCTTTTGTTATCACTTCGTTAAATCACATAAATCCATTTATCTCATACACACACAAACACACTCAAGATCCACACTGCATAAGACATATAAAGAGACCAAGGAATCATGAAAAAGGAACTCAACGGGAGAACTGCATCCTTTAACGATAATGGGGGAGACGGTTCCGGAGTTTTCTTTCTTTCTTGTTTTCTCCATTGTCTATACAGTCAGGTCGCAAACAAATTAGCACGGAAATGGCAGGTCCCAGAAAACGGCATCACTTTCATTACCAAGTTTTTTTATTCTATATAATCTTCTACTTCTACCATTATCTTTATTCGACCTATTTTTTTCTCATTTCTCTTTTTTTTGTCAATTAATTCCCCTTCTTTGCATAGTTAGTCTTAATGCCCAAGAAGGGCTCACTACAGCTTCTTCAATTTCTATAATTGTTTTTTGAATCCGGGGATCTTAATTCCCTTGATGCTCTATGCGTTTCACGGTGACAATTCGTAGCCATCTTCGTAGCCATCTTCGTAGCCAGCCTTCCCGTCAGCCTCCGGGACCGTCGTCGTCATGGTTGTGTCGCAATCGCGCCGCCATCCCTGTAATTGTAGATCCAGCCTTGGATGGTGAGAACAGTGGCTAGCGGAGCTGCACACGAAAGAGAAGGACTGAACGACGGACGGGCGATGCGCATGAACCAGCCCCTCAGTGTGCGTTGTACCTCTCTGGTCGGACTGGCCCCCCCTCCTTTATTCGTCGATCATATATCAACATTGTAGTAAGAGGACAACAAAATGGGGGCGGCGGGCCATGATAGCCCGTGCTTGTTTGTGCACTCCGCCCGCCCCATCAACCACCCGTACGGGACCGAGAAAGAGAGCTGCATCCTCACCCCCTAATTTTTTTACTGCCTCTCTCTTAAGCGTTTCAGCCTCCGAAGTGCACGACATGTTTATTTATTACTTTGTTCGGGGTGCCTGTTGTTGACATTGTCTGTCGCATTTTGTGGCCGCAGACCTGGTCGCTTGGATGTCGTGGCAGCGTTTCTCGATGGATTTTCTTTTAAATATATATATGTTTATAATTTTCTTTACTCTTTTTTTTTTAAAAAAAAAAAACAACCCCCAAGCTCTTAAGATGTGCACTTTTGTTCAACATTTTGTTGCAGCAAGAGCTGAAACGGAGCATTGTCTTCCTTTATTTGTTTATTATTTGATCATTTTTAAACGTCTGAAATCCATAGTAATGTACACGTTGAATATGAAATGAATGCAAAACAAAACTAAGAAGGCTTGAACCCAAAAGCAATGAGTGTGAAGTAAACACACAGACTGTTTGCATCGACCGGAGAATAAAGGATAGTCAACAACAGAAATGCAAACAAGGGGTATGATTAGAGAGAGCAGGTTATTTTCCCGACAACAATGACGACGGGAAGGATGCGGGACTAAAGCCAAAAGATAGATACGAGAGGTCCTTGTGGTTCGATGTCCATGGCAGAAAGCAAAAACAAACAAAAAAAAGGCGGAGGGTGATGAAGGCCGCAGGCTGTTGTTGTGGCCGGACCCAGCCTTGGCTGCTTGGATGCTTGGATTTGTTTATGATTGATAGTTGCAGTTTTATTTTATTTTCCGTGCTGTTGGCGACGGTCTGGGCCAGACCAGCCGCCAAGCCCGCAGACAGATATTGCTTTCTGGGGGAGGCAAAAGGGAGGGGAGGCTGCGTCGGCGTGCCGCCGTCCACCCACTGCGAAAAAAAAGAGGGCTGTATCCAAAACGCGTGCCGTCGCATGAATGTCGATAGTGGTCGCAGGAGGTGCGGTGATTGGACGCAAACACACACACACACACACTGACAGGATGTGCTCTTTTTGCTGCGGTCCTGCACATCAATTCCCCCCTCCAAGCCCCTTCATCCTCCCAGGGCTCTCTTCTTCTGCCTCCTATTGTTCGTTGGCTTATACCTTACCCTTCTCCTCCTGGCTGGTAGGCATGATAAAGAGGCAAGCGGAGAAGATCATTTATCCAATGCTGGCCGGCCCACCCCCCTTTCTTTACCACTCTCAATGGATTTCTTTGCTTGTTAACGCGCTCATCAATGTGAAGCGGCGGGGACAAGAGCACTCGGATTAAGAGTGCACGTTCTCATGTTCATTACCACTCTCCAATTTAATGGCGCACAAGAGCACCTTTTGCTGTTCACAGCCTTGTCGCAACCGCCATCCCCTCTGCTCCTTTTCTTTGCCTGTTTATGCCTTGAGAGCCCAGCCCGTTGTCGAGAATAGAGACGAACAGCGCTTGGCTTTTTCCTTCACTCTTTGTTATTTTATTTTCACCCCCTTGGGCAAAACGGTAACTTTTTGTCCCCTGCCACCGTTGTACTCGCCGGTAGTTCTGTCTCTTTTTCTTCTCTGTAAGGATGCGTAAACCCTGCCCAATCCTGTCGTTTCTTTGTCGCCTTACGATCGCAAACAAAACGTGTTGTTGTGAGAATACAACGTCTACAAGGCAGCAGTGGTCCGTTTTTTGTCATCATCCTCCGTCATTGTGCATTTTTTTTTGGCCAGATTGCCGTTCTGCCTTTCAGTGTGCCTGCACACAGAGCCGCTGCTCCTCAACCACTCAGAGCGGCGTCCTTTGCCATCTTTTGCAGGGTCTGTCTCACATCGGGCATACATAGCCTCGTCCTTGGACCGAAGTTGCAGGTGTGCCCGTGGGTCTGCTTGTTGGAGGAGTTTTTTTGTACTTGAAAACGGTGGACAGTCCAGGCGCTGCTGAAAAAAATCCTTTCCAGTTATGTCCTGCACTGCGCCACAAAAATTCATGCAACGGCCAGGCCTAGGGGACGGACGTAATACCGTTTTCAGCACAGGGGCTCTCGGCCAGTCCAGACCTCGGCCACCACGCGGGGACCACGAGAGCAGATAGCAGAGAGCAGAGAGCAGAGAGCGACCCATTTTGCAGCGGCCGTAACTGCCCGCCGAGACTCTACTGTCGGGCACCACGACGGAGGCAAAGGGGGGCCCATGGCCGGGCGCACCGGGCGACCCATGCTCACCATGATGTGCTCTCTCAGACACGCCCTACAGAAAGGGAATAGAGGGTGAACGAAAAATGAAAGAGAATTAAAGACCATCACCCTTTTAACAAGTCGAAAGAAGAGAAGCCCGCGACAAGCCGAGCGTCAAGCCACATCCCACGAGTCTGACTGGGCGAAACGGTGCCTTGTGGTGCGTCTTCACTGGGCGAACTGGATCGGGCACAGGCCAGGCCTTGTAAGTGGCCTAATCCGCCTGTTAAAAATGCCCTGGCGTTGACTCCTGCACTGCCAGCAGTGCCTCCACCGTACCGTAATCACAGACTCCCAATACGGGGAGATACGTAACGAGGCGGATGACAAGTCAAACACAATGACAATTCTTCGTTGGCCGTAGTTTTGCGCGTTCCTCGTCATCATCACTGGCACTGGAATCCGTCGTGTGTCTGTCGTGCCCTGTGGCGGTGTTCCCACCGATTCCTCCAGTTGTCACCCCAAGACGCCTCGCCCGCCAGGTATATGTTTAATGGGTGCGTGGCTGGAGCAATTCGGAGCAAAAATGACTGCCGCGCCGTAATACTCCGTACAAGTCTCCGTACGCCATATGACAACGCAGTGTAGCGTATCCTCTGCTACGCTGGACAAGGCAGCGCAGGGCACGGCACGCAACGAAACTGCCTGTAGGGCTTTTGGGATAGCTGCTCGGCGTCGTGTCTGCCAGTGGCTGTGTGCATACCTGCTGGTGGCCACCGTTTTTCGTTTCTTTTTTGTGTTGTAGCCAACACAACATTCCAGACGGTGGCTGCCGTTCGTTCACAACCAGGAACGGGCACGTGACCTACTTTGACGACATACTGTCTGCCCCTGAACCGAATGTCAACAGACATGTAACATTATCTGCCCAATGGTATCTCCTTCGTTCTGATGTTGCCTTCTAAATGGAATTCATCAAAGGTTTGTCGTTCACCATGTGTCCCGTCCAAAATGAGCAGGTTGGCTGCCGCCTCTGGTATCCATCTCGAGCGACCAGAGCGAAAGGAAAAAGAAAAGCTGGAAATCGGCATCCGGGTTAGACGTCGATTTTTTGGTCTTCTTTTCCTTGGTTGTAACGACATGGAAATCAGTTGCAGCGAGAACATGGAACGATGCCTGAGAGCGCGAGTAAGTGCATGGTGCTTGGCTGTGCGCACACATGAGGCTACTGATTAATGGCCATCGACGCCACCCATCGCCTCCGGCGACGGAAAAGGAAGACCTGGGCGATGATGTCTTTGCCAAGCAGCTGGGCAGTATAAAAAGCCATTTCCAGCAAAGAAATGAAAACGAGTCCCGTCCATGTCATGTCCACAAAGCATGCGCGGCCTTGATCTCTTGGTCACTTGGTCTGTTCCCCAAGTTGGGTGGCTGCCGAAGCCGAAAAGATGTGGGAAGGCTTGCCAAGGAGCGCCTTTCCCGGACTTAGAATTCTCTCAAGTGTCATGACCAGGAATTGACCAGAAATCAGGGGAAGATGTTGCTTAAAGGAAAGAGATGAAAACACAGTGTGTACTAAATCTAGAACAGGAAGGACAAACATAGAAAGAGACAATGCAAGGTGAGAACCGGCTGAAGACACAGCTAGCCAGGGAACAGAGGGTCTAGACCCATATGGGTAATGGTTACCGGCAGACGGGGACCCCAATGAGAGGAGAGAAGAGAGGAGAGAAATGTGTGTGTGGACAAGGTGATGCCGTATCGAAACTAAGCTGCTTTTGCAATGGAAATTGAAATTGGGGGACGAGGATGGAGACCGCGACTGTGGCGTTCAAAGACAATTGGTCCTCTTATTAGAGCAAGGACATGGCCTGACATGGAGACACGTTACGTACGAAGTGAAGACAGGGAGAGCGAGCGCAGTCAAGTTACCTCGCTTATTTTGTTTATCTTGCTCAACTTTGACCAAGACAAGCAATACTGTGGTGACAAAGTCAGAGTTTCTGCCCTCACCACCACGATAGCATGCAGCTAAAGATTGTCTGTGCAGATGCGGAGCAATTTCCGGGGATGCTCTCACCCAGGTGAGGCTACCCGGGCGAGGTGTAGGACTGGCGAACAACGGTAAGAACTCAATCTGAACATGTGCATGCATCCATAATGTGGTTTTGATTTTGATTTTGTTGTATTTGTATATACAGCTTCTATCTGGTTTCCAACTATGTACACTTTGACCTTGGTTTAGGACAAGCCTCGCCCACCCCCGTCTATGCCGTCTTGGCCGGGATCGGCTTCAGTCGCGCCCACTCCTCAATGGTCAGCAGCGGCTTGTCAATGGGCAGCTCCTTGAGCACCGCATCCATGTCAACTACAAACGGGTCCGTCGGGCTCTCGTTGTACCACGTATACGCCTTGAACATTTGCGAGATGATGCGGTCCACGTCGATGGACGCCCGCTTGCGCATCGCCGCGCCCATGGAGTCACAAAAGTCCGAGACCGTCTGGTTGTCGCATTTCAGAGACACGCCCCAGCCGCGCGACAGTTTTTCGGCCAGCTCCACCAGCCGCACCGTCTCCGGCCCGCCGATGGGGATGTTGCGCCCGGCCAGGTGCGGCCGCTGCATTGCCGAGATCATCACCTTGGCCACGTCAATGTGGCTGATCCACGACGCCCGCAGCGACGGCTTGTGGCAGTACACGAGTGTGTGTTCGTCGCGGATCGGCGGCAGCGCCCAGCCCTCCAGTAGGTTTTCCAAGTAGCACACGGGCTGGATGCTGATCACATCGAGGCCCTGGGCGCGCAGGTCGGCGCGGATCGTGCGCCGGTCGTCTTGGGCACGGATGTCCTGCGACTCGTCCGGCACTGGCATGCTCGTGTTGAAGACGGTCAGTTTGACACTCGGCGTCTTCTTGATCTCCTCGGCAATGACGTGCGCGCCCGCCAGGATGGTCTCGGCCTTTTGAAACGAAGTCGACGGCAGGTTCAGGAACACAATCTCGGCGCCCTCGAGCGCCTTGGCCACGCCCGCGCGGTCAGCAAAGTCGGCGGCGGCCGTCTCTACGGGCCTGCCGTCGACCTCGACCGGTTTGGGGCTGCGGCTGACAGCGACCGGGTGGTGGCCGGCGCGGACGAGCTCAATGATCTGGGCCTGGCCCTGGACGCCGGAGGCGCCAAAGACGACGACGCGCATTGTGTGTGTGGTTGTGGTGGTTGTAGTGGTGGTATTGTAAGTGGTAGTGGTGTGGGATGGCCTGATGCGGCAGGGCGTCAGGCAGGTACTACGACGTACGCGGTCGTTCGATAGGGCGGTGGTGGTGGTCGGGGTCGTGCACGCGAGGAAGGAGCGATGGAAGTGTGCGGTGCGGCAATGCGGATGTGGCCAAATTTGGAAATGGAAAAATGGAACAACGACGAGAAACAACAGCGGTCGAAGCTTGGTATCGTAGCGTAAGGACTTGGCTTTCTTTTTTTTCGATCTCGCTGTTCCGGTCTTTGGTTTTTTTTTTATTTGTATCAATATCGACACAACTATAGGCTTCTTCTCTTTTACTTTGGGCAGTACAACAGGCCGGCGACAGCATGCCGTCCTTTTAGAGGTGATGGGGCCAAGATCGGCAAAGATTACCCGTACGGGGTCTGGCGGGGGAAGACCGTCTCGTTGGGACGCGGATACAGGATGAAGGACATCGGAAAGAGGACAGGCGGAGAGGGGATTCTTATGTAGGTGATGGAGAGAGCTTGGAGCATTCCATACGATATGCATATACGGAGGCGTAAATGTGGACGCGGGAAGAGAGAAACAGGCAAATGGGCGAGGAAAGAGCCACCAGCAGAGGAAACTAGAAAAGGAAGGCGGACGGGGTGAGCCGAGATAGCAAGATCGCGAAACAGCATGCTTTTGGCGGTCTTTTGCTGTGTATGGTTCTCTCTTTGTCTCGCTTTTACGAGCTCCTGAACCTGTTTCGCAGCGGCTTTCTTTTCCTTGGCCTTTTCCTCGCTTTTTGTTGCTCTCCCTTGCCCTCTCCCTCGTTTTCCTTCTCCTCTCTCGGAGTATCTCTCCACTTTCGGAGAATGATATGCCTAGAGGAAGGAGCGAAGCAGCACCATCCAGCCAATCAGACTACACAAAATACTCATTGGGTGGAGACTTTGGGGAAGTGGAGGCCTTGGAGAGCTGGGGACGCTGGGGATATGGGGAGAATGGGGCCTGTGTTCTGGGGTTTGGCTGGGCATTGCCCACCGCGGGTTTTCCGCTGCTCTTTCCGCATTTGTTTTGTTTCGATTGCTCTTTCCTTTTGGCTGTGCCGGCTCTTTCCTTCTGTGTCTTTTCCCCTTACGTTCCCCTTTTCCCCTTCTCGTCAATTTGCATCCCTAATTGCTTCTTCAACATCCGTTTTTCCTCTCTTTTTTACACCACCCTCTTGTCGTTATCCTTCGTGGCGTTCTCGTCGACCACCTGTGACCTCTTTTTCGTTTCTCGCTCGCGTGGAAAAACTACACTTCGCCCCGCATGCTATCAGTCCCCGAGCCATTATTGGAGGAGGTCGTCCCCCTGCCTGCAACTTTTCCCCTCACTGTTTTTCTTTCTTTTTTCTTCGTTTGTCTGCCTTCCTCTTTCTGCCCGTCCAGTTCTGAATCATTGACTCCGCAACCCCCAGATCGCTTAGTGACACACCGTGGCTCGCCAATGGTTCATGTGTGGTTCGCCCCAGCACCTCCACGCTCTCCCCTCTTTGCTCCCACCACCACCCGGGAAAAGCTTTTGCGGAGTGCGCTTGGGTTGGTAGGGGTCTTGGCCGTTGGGTCGGAGCGGCGGCCGTCGAAGGATACAGGCTCCCATACCCCATGGAGACCTTCTCGTCGCCACGCTGTCGAGCAAGCAATGAGCAAGCGACCAAGTCTCCCAAGGCCATGCAATTTCCCCGCCCCCGGCTTGTCCCCGACCATGATCCTGTCCCACAACTGGCCCTGCCGGCTTAGCGTGTCCGGCGAGGCCAAATGGGATGCCGTGGATAGCAGAAAAAATTGGATGACAGAGGTGGAAGAGGTGGAGGGGGTTAGAAGAGGTAAATAAAGTCCAAAAAGAACGACGAAAAATAAACTGGCACGCGCCAAATCGAGAAAAAGGCTGCTAGAGTGGAGGCTAGGCGACCCGACTCGTGCTGCGAGATAACCAAATCACCGGATTCGGAGAGCGATACGGCCTGAACACCGGCCACGCGAGGGCGCCATTGAGCAAAAAAAAATGTGTGTCGTGCGTGGTTCGTGCCACACATGGGATCCTCCCCTTGTCACCTCTTCTCCCCACCTTTCTCCATGTGTGATGGAGCAGCAATGGAGCCAGCCCCCAAGGTGCAGTCATCATGATGGCCCTCGCAGAGGTGGCGCCTTGGCGACAAATGCGATGCCCCGTTAATACGGACGACGAGATCCATGACGAGGATGGGCCAGGTCGGTGAAGCAGCGAGGGATATAAAGGACCACGGCATCCGTCCCCTGGACCGTGTCCTGACCTTTATTATTTTTTTATTTTTTTTTTGACATCGTCACATTTTCACCCAACTCAACCCTTCCTCCCATCTTCTTGTCGACTACCCCAAATTCTCTTCCTCGACAATCCACATCCACCATGGCCATCTCTCCGGCCGACCCTTACGAGGTCTCGCCGGCCACCAAGGAAGAGGCCGACGTCGAAGTCCACGAGCAGCGCTATGAGAACGTCGACGTGGCGCCGCTGGCCGAGGATGCCGGCGACGGCAAGCTGACCAAGGAGATCATCCTGGCCTACTTTGCGCTGTGCTGCCAGATCAACGCCTACATTATGACCCTGCTCGTGCCGGGCGCCATGCTGACGGCCATCAACGCCGAGCTCGGCCCCAACAACAACTACACCTGGATCACGCTCTGCTGGCCGCTCGGTGCGTCCGTCTTTGTCTCCATCGGTGGCCGTCTCACGGACATCTTTGGCCGCCGCTACTTTATGATTACGGGTGCGCTCATCTCCATTGCCGGCACCCTCGTGGGCGCCAACGGCAAGAGCATCCCCATGATGATTGCCTCGGGTGCGCTCTTTGGTATCGGCAGTGGTTTCCAGGAGCTGTGCTACGCCTGCGCCCAGGAGATCGTGCCTAACCGCTACCGCGTCATGGCCGTCGGCGGTCTTGACGTGTCGCTGGCCCTGGCCTTCTCAAGCCCCGTCGTCGCCTACGCCATTGCCGGCCGCTACCCCAACGTCGGCTGGCGCGGCGCCTACTGGTACCTGTTCGCCTTCCACATGTTTGCGTTCCTCATGCTGGTACTCTTCTACCGCCCGCCCGACTACAACACCAAGCACCGCCAGGATGGCAAGACACGCTGGCAGCTGCTAGGCGAGCTGGACTACGTTGGCTTGTTTTTGTTCTTGTCCGGCAGCGTGCTCTTCCTGCTGGGCATCAACTTTGGCGGCCGCACCTACCCCTGGAAGTCGGCCGGTTGCATTGCGCCCATTGTTGTGGGCCTTTGCTGCTTTATTGCCGTCGGCTTCTGGTGCGCCTACGCCGACCTCAAGTACCCGCTGTTCCCGCCCAAGCTATTCAAGCGCGTCCGCGAGTTCGACATGGTCATTGTTGTCTGCTTCGTCGGCGGCATGTTGTATTACAGCATGAACGTGCTGTGGCCGCGCCAGTCGCAGGCCTTTTTCATCGGCGCCAACACCCCTGTGGTGATGAAGGGCGTCTGGGCCATCATCTTCTCGTGCGGCACCTGGATCGCCGGTTTGATTACCGTCTTCATCTGCTCGCGCCTGCACCACGAAAAGTGGCAGCTCGTCGCCTTCACGGTGGTCCAGACCGCGCTGATCGGCTCCATGGCGTCGGTCGGCTCCGACGACGAGACCCAGGCCATTGTCACCGTCGTCATTACGGCGGCCACCATCACCCCGCCGCAGCTGCTGTCGTTTACTATGCTGTCCTTTGGTCTGACCGACCAGGCGGATCTCGGTGTCGCTGTCGGTCTGGCCGGTACCTTCCGTCTCTTTGGCGGCGCCGTCGCCACCGCCATCTACACGGCCATCTACTCCAACCGCCAGCTGCAGACGCTGCCCGGCTTCATGACCGAGGCCATCAACCAGTCCGGCGTGCCCTACTCCGATTCCTTGCTCAAGGGCCTGGTCACGGCCGCCACAACCAACACGCTGGCCGCCTACGAAAAGGTCGCGGGCGTCACGCCGCAGCTGGCCGCCCTGGCCATTGGCGCCACCAAGGAGTCGTACGTCAAGGGCTTTAGTTTGGTGTACCTGGTGGCCATTGCCTTTGGTGTGCTGGCTGCGGGCGCGTCGCTGTGCACGGTGAGCACGGACCGGTCCAAGAAGAACAATGCGCGGGCCGTGATCATGATGAACGAGGTCGAAAAGTACCCGACGTCCAAGGCGATCTAAGCGTGTATGTGGTAGTAAGGCGGTAGTGGCAGCCGTTATATGACCCTAGTCGAGAATGAATGAATGCTATTTAATATCCAATACGTTGCAAATATATCGTAGATCGTGTGAGATGAAGGAGGATCAGCCTTTGGGCCGGTAGATTGATAGTCGACCGGTCGTTACGTAGTCGTCGGGGAGTGAATAACTTAGCTCTGGACGGGCCGCACATAATATTGAGCAGCACCGCCATCGTGCGGCACTCTTTCTCTAGTCTACGCCCTTCGCCTCCGCTTATTCCATTCTGCTACTTGATGTCCAAGGTTCGACTACGATAGACCGTGACATTAACCTGAATAGCTTCACTGGAGACACGATAACGGACAGGACAATTTAGAAAATAGAAAGTATTAGATTGAGCTATTGTTTCTTATATAACTAACCGAATTGGTCCATTCACCCTTTACACGTGTTCCTGGTACTTCTCCGACGTCTCGACAACCTCGTTGTGCTCGTTGTGCAGCGTGGCGACGATCTTGGCCGACATGTACTTTTCAGTGTTGGGCGCGAACCACGTCATGATCATGGCGATGCCACTAAAGGCGATCGTGCTCAGGTAGACGGTGCGGTAGGCGTCCGCGTTGGCCACCTTGTACGCCTGCGTGCCGACGGCAATGATGTTGGCCGTGATTCCGGGCACAGCGGCAAACGCGTCGGCGGTGCCGACAGCCACGGCGGCCAAGAAATCGGCGACGGACGACTGCGGCAGACCGGCGTTGACGAGGGCGGGAGGCACTTCCGAGGACACAGTCTGCGTCAGACGGTTTGTCAGGACGGTCGAGTAGATGGCGACAAGGACGGCGCAAATGGCGGCACGGATGGAGCCGGCCATGCCGCCAGCGACGCCAATCTCGCGCTGGTTGCGGACACAGATGGTGGCATTGGCCAGGCAGACCGACTCGTTCCACCCAATAAAGAAGCAGCCGACGGTCAGCAGGGCAATGGCCAAGTTCTTGCTCTCCGGGGTGGTGGTGGCCATGGCCGCCAAGAAGATGGCGCCCAACAAAAAGACGACCATGCACTGGATCTTGGTCTTGCCAATGGCCTTGGCCAACAGGCCGCCAACAACCTGGCCGGCAATAATGCCGAGGCCGACAATGTTGCTGATGCCGCCGAGGTAGTTGAGGTTGCCGTCACTGTACATGACGGCGGCCTGGGCGGGCCAGATGATGGCGAAAGCGTAGTAGACCCCGGCGCCGAGACCCAACAAAACACAGGCGGCGACCCACTCGATGTTCTTGAAGAGGTGCATCGGAATCAAGGGTTCACGCAGCGGCGCATAAATCTCCCAGAGGACAAAGATTATGAGCGTGACGGCGCCAACGACAATAGCGGTAATGGTGCCGGCCGACTTCCAAGGATACACGGAGCCGCCCCAGCTCAAGCCCAGAAGGAACACGACAAAGCCGCCGCTGAACAGGAACGTGCCGACGTAGTCAAAATGCTTGATCCAGTAGGTCTTGGTGGCTTGCTCACCACGCTCGCTGGCGTGCACCTTGGAGAAGGAGGGCGGGAAGTAGAACAACGTCCAGCAGATGAGGGCAGCGGCCTCAATGGCCAGGATCAGCCAGTAGACACCGCGCCAGCCGACGCTGGGGCGTTGGATAAAGGCGAAAGCGATGGAAGGGCCCACGCCGGAGCCAGGGAACGTGAAGCAGTATAGGAACGCGTTGCCAATGTAGCGGTAGCGCATCGGAACCAGCTCGCCCATGACGTAGTGGAAGGATAGCTGCGTAGCGCTCGACAGGCCCAGCAGGACGTTGCCGCCGATGAGCACGGGAATGGTCTTGGCCGTGGCACAGACGATGGCGCCAACAACGCCGAGCACGCCGCCACCAATGAACCAATAGCGGCGGCCAAAGATGTCAGAGAGACGGCCGACCAGGGCCAGGCCGACGGCCAAGACGGCATTGTAGACCAGGGAAATCCAGATGTAGCGCGGGTCGGGGCCCAGATCGTCGTTGATCTGCGCGAGAATGGGCGCGGCGTAGCCAAAGGAGGCCACGGCGCAGCACAGGCCCAGGCCGACGGCGAGCATGGAGCCCAGGAAGAAGCGGCTGTAGAAATAACCCTTGGGCAGGCTGGTCAGGTCGGTCTCGTAGCCGATGACGGCCTCGGAGGTGGCCGTCAGGGTCGGGTGGACGGGCAAGGCGGTGTCGAGACCATCGCCGAGGCCGGTGGTGTTGTCGCTGTCCACATTGTCGTGGTGCTGGACCTCTGCCGACGGCTTGCCGGAGGTGGCCATGATGGGTAGTAGACAGAAAGAAAATAAATATAATAAAGAAAGGAAGAAAAAAGCCCAAACTCAGACGAGTATAAGGGAGGAAAAGGAAGGGGATGAGAGTTCACGGGTCTAAGAAAATTGGAACTGGGCATGTAGCGGACAGGAGCGATGCTCTTTATAGTTTCTCGTGTTATCGTTTTCCTTCTCAAGACCTCATGTCTGTGCTGTTTTCTTTGACAGTCATTTCTCTTTCCCTTTTTCCTTTTCCTGGCCTGTCAGACCCTCTTGGGGGTGCGATCGTCGGCTTGTTTCCACATTGCTGGGTATCCCACGCGGTCTCCCCCCCTTCTCCTCTTGTTGTCCTTTCTTCCCCATACTCTCCATCCTCCCCATCCTTCTCCTCCTTCATGTCCCCACACAGACCTTTATCTTCTCGTACCATGTGCCAAGGAGTTCTTGATTCGAGTCAAGACACGGTGCCCTGCGTTCTGGGCCTCGCCGGAAAACGTCGTAAAGGGATACCAGCAAGTGGATGGAACGAGCCTGGCTTCGTGCCAAGTGCTACAGTCAAATCCTCCAGAATATGCAGCATGACTGCACTGGCAGGGGTGATACCACGCAAATGATTCAGTCGGAGTAACTTGACTCTCGGACAAACCAACGACAATCAGTCCCCCTCAGGCAGAGTCTCTCCAAAGGCAAGCACTGTAATGCTCCGGACATACTGCATACCCACTGCATCTGGGCGCCTGGAGGACGCGAATGGCTCTTTACTCCTCACTGCGTGTAGCGGTGGCAAGGGCAAGAGAAGGGCCATGGCATGGAGTCGTTTATCGTGTGCACGCTACTCCAGACATAGACACTTACGACTTAAGTGACCAGCTTGGCCGCGCTGGGCGCCACGCGCTCTCGCTTGCAGGAAAGGGGGAAAGGGGGGGACGATGACGAAAAAAAGAAAGAAAGTCTGGGCATAAATGAACCCCGAAGTCCCGAGTCTCCGTCTGCCGCACACTACTTTACGGTAGATCGAATCCGGGGTAACAGCAAAACGTGATCGAAGTGTGTGGGGAAGAGGACAACTGGGGGGAAGATTAGACTAAGGAGAGGAGGAGGAAGGAGGAGAGGAATAAGATACAGCAGGCGATAGACGGGATCGGGCAATAACTACGACAAGGTCAGCCGACTCGACATGCCTAGCGGGCGCCACGTTCAGGGAAGGGGGAGACGAGTTGTCAACGACGACAATTAAAAAGGCGTCGAGAACATGGAAAGAGTCTTAGCTAACGACTCAGTCGAGACAGCCAACAAGCCAAGCCAAGAGCTGCTAAATGTTCGTGCAGGCAGTGCTGAAAGAAAACAAAATGGAACATTCGTCGAGTGTGATGCAAAAAGGCGTCTATTTGGCTTGTCCTTGACTCGCTACGTGCGGTAGACGAGAGTTCGTCGTGGACGAAAACGCCTCTTCGCCTTGCCATTTCTCCGCATTCTCGTAGGGCAACCCATCGTGTTGCTCGGCGCAGACCTAACGAGTCAGGACTACAACAAAGGCAAAACCAAAAAGCATGGGGAAAGGGCGAGAATGGGCGCGCCGGTAGAGATTGCCGGAATGGCCACAAGGAAGAAAAGAGGGGGAAAGGACCAAAATGCGGAGGGGGGCCGTTCGCTAACCCGGAAGATACTTTTCCACCGCATCCTTGTCCGTTTACACGGATGCTGATATCCTGTCGAGGCTAATAAAGTATGGTCGAAGAGTGTCACTCTAATTTTACTACGAGAACACGTATGTGAGGATGACAAGTGAATGAAGAAAAAGAATGATGAGATTATCATTTGAAGAACCGTCTCTCAAGAAACAATATTTCCTTCCAGAAAAGTCTGTTCATGAAAGCGCCACGAGCAAAGGGATTAGAGTAAAAAAAACGCTAAAAATAAAAAAAACGTACAGCAGCGGGTATTCGCTGGTCGTCACCGACCCAACTACTAATCCGCCGATTACAGGTTTAACTAGGGGAGAGCGGACGGGATCCCGTGTTCTCCTGTATCTATGGCCGTACGTGGAAGAACTATATGGAGTGGAGGGTTATATAGGCAAGTTCGAGGTCGCCGCAAAATCAGACGGCCATTGCATTGTGTCTGCGCTGTGTCTGCAACTTCCCTATCCATCCAGATCGACTCTCGTCTCCTCGTTTCGGATCCGAGTGTATTTTTGTCCGGAACTAATCAACTTACCGTGTTGTTGGGTCGGTGTCTTCCGAGGGCTACTCCGTACTGCGTGGTGGATATACGGGATTATAGTCACGATCTGCTGTGGTGGGCTCACGTGCTGGCTCATGTGAATTAAAACTGACAAAGTAAATATTGTTTCTTTCGAAAGGTCCAATAACTTGATTATTATTCTGATTTTCGTTCACGAAGGCCAGACCACGTTGTTTCATGGCCGGACCGCCACACCCCAAAGCAGGGCCCGACGTCATGGTCTGGACTGCTCGCCAATGGCTACGCGCCCATCGCCCTGCGCCCGAGGGGTCGTTTATCGCCAATCAAGCTGGAACAGCAGACCTACTGCGACGCAAAGCCTGTTTTCGTGAAAAAAGGCACACAAACGACGTCAAAGAGATAGAAGTGGGAAAAATAGAGAGAAATTTAGACAATCGGCTTTGTTCGTCTTTGACGATGCAGTCCATGGTTGTTTGTTCAGCAACAAAGACCACCCAACGCTTCATTGTTCTATTTTGCTCCTTTTTTTGTCTTGTTTGAATTGCAAATGACATCGTCCGCGATATAGTCGACCACCTGAAGTTCCTCAGTTTTATCATGATTTAATTTCGATCATCCTCTTCAACAACAAGTCTACTCTCTCACCAAATTATGCAACGCACAGCACTGCACAATAACCAAGATGATACCATCAATACGACATATCGCGGTAGCCATCATGGCTGCATCAACCGCGCAGCTAGCTACGGCCTTAATAAGCAGCACACAAGCACCCATCGTCACACCTCACGCCACGCCGGACCCACGGCCACCGGACCATAAGGCCGTCCGAAACGCCGCACCAGCCGCTGCTACGACCGTCACTGTCGCCGCGTCCCTGCCCAGCACCGCCCCCGAGTACGTCTCCGACCAACTGTTTATGTCGGCTATGCTCAACAGCACCAACTTCTTCCGGAGCGAACACGACGCCACTGCCGTTGTCTGGAACGCCACCATTGCCGCCTTTGCCGACAGCTACCTCGCCAACGACACCGACTGCACCTTTGCCCACTCGGGCGGGCCCTATGGCGAGAACATTGCCGTCGGCTTCCAAAGCGTGCACGGCGCCGTTGACGCCTGGGGCCTCGAGCGGAGTCTCTACAACTACAACGACCCGGGCTTCAGCGAGGCCACGGGCCACTTTACGCAGCTGGTATGGAAGGCGAGCACGACGGTCGGGTGCGGACGGAAGTTGTGCGGCGGGAAAGCGGCGGGTAGCAAGAGCACCGGGTGGTTCCTGGTGTGCGAGTACTGGCCGCGGGGCAACGTTATCGGACAGTTTGCGGAAGAAGTCGGGCGGCAGACGAGCGGGACGGGCGCAGGGAGTAGTGGCGGAGGCGGAGACGAGTCCGTGGCGGCCGGACGGCCGTCCATGGGCGGCATCGCGGCCGCCGTCGTCGTCTTTGTGATGATCATGGCGGCCTTTGTCAACGATATACGGCTGACCTTGGCGGATCCTTGATCACGACGATAAGAAGAAATACATGTAGAATAAAATAAATAAATAGAAGAAAGACAACACTGTTCACCGCTTCTCTCGAAAACCAGACTAACCGCATTCTCAAAACTCTCACCTCCACACCGACTTCCAGCCCTGCACATCGTACCCCTGTCGTTCAGAAGAACTGCAACCAAACATAAGAGATAACAAGACCGCCAGTTCTTCAAGGTCGAATGTCTAACTGCCCACTTGGTGCAATGGTCAGGCCCATTGGAAAAAAGCGTGGTACCCGGGGTTGTGACCGGGCACCAAAACACAGTTATCGTTCTACTTGCCGAAAGAGAACGCGAGACAGCTATCGTTCTACTTGCCGAAAGAGAACGCGAGCAACAGCAAAGTCAAGTACAGAGGCACTTGAACTCACACCTCTGGCACCCTGACCGCAGAACACACGGCGAGGGCGTCTCGACCTTTTTGTCGGTGGAGGAGGAACTCATTGTGTGTTGTTTTCCTTCCTTTTTTTTTTTTTTGTTTAGAAAACAAAAACAAGTCGGAAGACTATCCATTGTTCATACCTTTTATCTTTTAGCATTTCAAGAGAGAAAAATTAAAGAAGAAAACACGAAACAACCCCCTCCCCCTCCGAAAACAAAAATAGAAAGGAAGAGAAAAGAAACAAAAACAAGCAACCTTACCTCGACTCGAACTCTCGCCTCGCCACAGTTGTGTGACCCCCGCTCACGGGTCCGGTCTCGGGCAGACATAGGGGCCTTCCATCTTACACCCGCCCCCGGCACGCCATCCGTGTCATCCGGGTCCAAGTGTGGGGGACGCGCGACCGAAATGGACAAGTATTGGAAGGCGTGCATATGCGCGGGAGCCTAACCTCCCTCGTTTTCTGTTGTCTCCTGTCTTCTGTCTCCTGTCGTTATGTTCTTCAAATACACCCATTCCCTACGTCTGTCTTCTTTTCTTGCCCTTCTCTTGGAGGCTCCGTGCACAGACCGTGACCCTTCCATCCCGTCTTGTCTCCTCTTTCGCCCCCTCACTTCTCTTGGTCTCTGTTCTCTTTCATCTGCAACTCAATGTGACTGCCACTACGGATGTCGGATCACATCCCCGTCCTGCGCACCAATGGCAAACCGATCCCGCTCATTGGATGTCTCGTCTCGCCTTGTTTTTGAAGACACTTCTTTTCCCTTTCTTCTCTCTTGAGTAGAGTTTATTTCTGTCTTCCTTTGTCGTTGTCCATGTGTCAAGTTCCCTGGATCTTGGGCTCTGGATGCTCATGCAATATTGACATCTTACAAGGACATCGCTTTTGCCTGGCTCTTTCTTGTTTGGTGCGATACAGCTTGTGCGCCGTAGTGTGCGTGTGTATGGCACCTTCCTCGTCCGTGGGCAACCACTTCGACTTGGCACCACTGCAAACGCCCAGACAATTTGCACATCTCGGGTTTCCTAACCGATAACGTAAAGGAAAGTAAACACACAAGAGCCGGTTCCAATCGCCAGCCCGTCTTGCCAAAAGGCGTGGTGAAACGGCGTGGACGACGTAGTCGAGAGAACAGCAGCAGCAACACCATCTGGACAGAGCTTCCACTGGCTCTCATGGACGGAGGTACCCACTTTTTCAGCCCCGTCGCGACTGCTCTTTGGTTCACCTTTTTTTGCAGTGCATCGCTCCTGCTGTTTTTGTTTGGCTGGTTGGTGGTCGGTCCCCCTTGCCTTTTCCATCTCCCTCATACTCAACAGTTCTGCACTTTTGCCCCTTGCACCTTTGTCCTTCTGTTTTGCACTTCTGCTTCTTTTCAAATCCTAACCTGCGCATCTCGAGCCTTGCATCTATCGACTCTCCGGCTTGCACCATCACTATAGCGCGGCTTGGGCTGTCCACACACCGTTCACTATTGAAAGCAATTGGTTATTTTAGTGAGTACTGCTGTCCCTGCTGTCCTGCTTCTTTTGTGTCGGGATTGAACCCTGGCTTTCAATCCCCAGTCACAAAGATTGAATAACTTCTTTTCTTTCTTCTCTAGCTTGTCCCGTGCTTGCATCCACTGTCTTTACCCTTTCTTTGTCTCCCTCCGCGTCTCCAAAGTCCCCGACGTTTCAAAGGCATAAGCCACTAGCCCACGGGCTTTCCTTATTGCGGAGCCAGCAACAGCATAGCTCCGTGCTCTGCCGGTGCTGTTGTCGCCACGCCGTTTGCCAGCTAACGAATCCAAATGCTAGGCAGATCATCTCTTACGTTTGACAAACGCAACTTGCTTTGTGCCTGCCAGGGAGCCTCTCGCAACGGCACACACACAACCTAGACAACACGTCCCTGCGTGCGCCCTGCCTGTCAATCCTCGATTACGCAGCATCGGCAGCAGCCTGTCTTTTCCTTTCAAACATTCCCGCGAATCGATTTCGTGTTTGTTCTCGTCCCCTCCCTCCTCTCTCCCGCCAAACAGCTTCCATTGCGAGCGGAAAGCTGTCGATTGCCCGTCAATTTCTTTCATTTTCTACGTGCCGCGGCCCGAAGGCATCGAAGCCCTGTACGTCACCCAAACCCATCCCGTTCATAAAGGCGGCTGCCGTCGCGTTTGAACCCTGGATCCCTTGCCGGTTTCCATATTCCTTTTCTTCTGTTTTTGTTGTTCGTCCGCATTGTTTTGCTGTCGAACTTGCTGTCATTTGTTTGCAATTCCGCCACTTGCATCCATCGCGGCCGCCCCAGCTCTTGCCCAACTGGCTGCTTTTGGAGCTCCCCAATTCTGCCCCTTACCCACCTTGCTGACCCTTGTCTTTTCGCCCTACTTTCAGCCTCGCCTCGCCCATCCGCATCGGACGACACCATTTCTTCATCTCCCCCATCCTCCATCCCTCTCTCTCTCTCCGAGACGACATGCCGATGCGCCCGCTCGAGCCAAACCTCCAACGCAGCCATCGAATCTCGCGTGCCGTCTAGACCGGAACGACACGCCATCCCCCCCCCCCCCCTCGTTCTTGTCCATTGTCGAAGCATCATTTGATCTCGCCATCGACAACAAATATCCTTGAAGTCCCTTCTTCTCCTCGCCTCTCATCCCTAGTCACGCGACACGCCACGAGAGGGACTGTGTCCGTCGTTCACCATGGACGAGAACCTCGAGGCACACACGCCTACCCCGGGCTACCTGGCGGCCGCTGCGACCTCTTCCCACGACTTCCTCGCCGGCAACTTCTCCGTCGACACCATATCGCGCGCCACGTCGCCGGGCGTCCCCTCCACCGTTAGCCCCGACGACGACGGCAAGAAGCGCTACCGCCCGCGCACCTTCAGCTACTTCAGCCAGCTGCCTTACCCTGTCGAAGACGAGTCCGAGCGCGATGCCACTCTGAACCTCATCCTCAAGAACCTCTATATTGCCATCAAGGCCGAGGACTTCACGCCCGGTGCGCTGCACTGGACGCGCGAGCTGCAGGGATGGCTGAATCTCAAGTTTGAGATGACACGCGAGCAGCGCGCCAGCCTCGCCCAGCTCTACTACCACCTCGCCCTGGCACCCGGCCTTGAGACCACGGCAACCGACCGTTTCTGCCGGATGCTCATCACCCTGACCAAGAAACGGCACTACCTGCGGCCCGGCGAAGACCTCACCCTCGACTGGCGTCCGTTATGGAAGCAGCTCAAGAGCATCACCCTGCCGAGCGAGACCGCCGTGCACCAGTCCGTCCAGGCACGTGTCTACAAACAGGTACTGCGCCTCTGCCTGCACGCCCAGTCCTACCTCGACCCCAGCGACCGCCGCGAAATGCTCGACGAGATCCTGCCCTACTTTAGCACCTCCGACATGTCCAACGCTTTTATCGTCATCGGGTTGATCACGATCATGGTGCCCACGGCCCCCGCGCCCCCGACCGCCTACATGTCCCAGCCGTCCGACTTCCTCCCCACCTACTTCCATCTCTGGTCGCTCGTCAACCGCTCCAAGGCTGTCGACATCTCCTTTGTCGACATCCTGTCGCGCATGTCCCGCGACTACCTCACGTACAAGCACGTGCCCTTTACCGCCCACGGTATCTTCACAAGGGAGCAGTCCGACCTCATTTTTACTGCCATCCTGCGGTTAACCGAGATCCCCGTTGGCCAGGCCAATTCACCTTACGTCTCTACCCTGGACTACTCGTCGGGCCTGGC
Organism: Sporothrix dimorphospora; assembly: GCA_021397985.1. Taxonomy (NCBI): domain Eukaryota; kingdom Fungi; phylum Ascomycota; class Sordariomycetes; order Ophiostomatales; family Ophiostomataceae; genus Sporothrix; species Sporothrix dimorphospora. Next base: position 23,093 of record WOUA01000055.1, read on the forward strand.
CGTCTTCCTCGACAAGGACCGGAAAAAGTACCCCGTTCCCTACATGGCCGCGCGCTGGATCGTGCATGCCCTGTCGCCGCTGTGCCTGGACACACAGGACGATGCTGGCTCGACACCCGCGAGCAGCATTTTGACTGGCCTCGAGGGCTTCTTGGAGTCCATCGACACCTTCTTCCACCCCTCCAACCAGGGCGCCTGGACCAGCTTCCTGGCCCAGTTCACCCATTATTTGGTCGACATCTTTGTTAACCGCTGGAACCGCGAGCAGAGCGGCGAGCTCGACCTACCCGCCGACCGCCGCCTGACGCCAGAGATCAAGCGCCGCTTTGTCCTGGCTCTGCGCGATGTCACGTTTATGGGCCTCTTCGCCAAGAGCCAGAAGACGGCCGGCTACTACTACGTCACGCTCCAGTCCCTGGCTTTCCTCGAGCCGGGCCTCATTTTGCCCGGCGCCCTGCAGCGCTTCTACCCCAGCTTGCAGGGTCTTGTTGAAGTGCACCGGACGACGGCTAGCTTGTGTGGACTCCAGGTGATTGCACACACCATGTCGCGCGTCAAGGGCTTTCGCGGCCACATCACTGCCCTGCTGGCGCTCGCCCTGCCCGGCATCGACGCCAACGATCTCGGCAAGACACAGTTGACTCTTGCCTTTATCCAAACCGTCGCCTACAGCATACCATTTGCCTCCCTCATCAACGACAAGGACGCCGATGATGGCATCTATGACACGGGCCTGGCCATGCAGTGGGTCCGCGGCGAGATGGAGCGCTTCGAGAGCGAAGGCCAGGACATTCAGCTCGACTACGACAAGGAGCTCACGGACGAGGAAGAGGCCCGCATTGTGCGCTCGTCCACGGCCGGCTTCGGCGAGTTCTTGATTACCCTCCTCGGCAAGATCTTTACGCTGGTTGAGAACCTGCCGGACCTGTCGCACTTCCGGTCCGGCTCGCCCGAAGACCACGTGATCAACTCCCTGCCGTCCGCCCTGACGCCGGTGTTCGCGGCCCTGTCCCCGGAGCTGTTTGACATGGCCGTCGAGAAGATTGCTGCCTTTGTCGCGTCGCATGTCGTGCACCAGGCCCGCGACTCCATGGCCTGGATTGTTAACGCCCTGTGCCGGGTCAACCCGGAGAAGACGCTCAAGGTGTTCATTCCCATGCTGATCGTCAACATCCGCAACGAGATTGACGACAACGGTGCCGCCTCCGACCGCAGCAGCGGTGCCGACGTGCTGCCGCGCGATCGCGCCCTGGTGTGGTACATCAGCATCCTTAGCATGTGTGTTGTCCATGTCGGGAGCGAGGTGCTCAAATACAAGAAGGAGCTGCTGGACATTGGCGACTACATGCAGGACAAGTGTCGCGGCCTGGCTACCATCCATATCTCGAACTACGTGCACCACCTACTCATCAATTTGACGCACACCTACCCCATTGACAACCACATGTTTGAGCCGGACGTCATCAAGGGCGGCATTGGCCTGCAGCACTGGGGCCACATCACGGCGCCGTCCGACCTCACCATCAAGTGGTACCGGCCCGCGCAACCCGAGGTCCAGTTTGCCGCTGAGCTGTTCGAGTCCCAGGTTATCAGCGCCAAAGAGAAGATGGAGGCCCTCATGAGCGCCGACCCGCCCGTCAGCCGCAAAGGCAAGAACAAGGAGTGGAGCGACGAACTGACCCGCGCCCTGTCGCGGATCCGCCAGGTCATTTCCGGTGTCTCGCCCCTATTTGAGACGGCACGCGCCTCGACCACGACGACCGATGGCCGCGGTGGCCTGGCAAAGGACAGCGATGTCGAGATGAAGGATGCTTCTGCGCCCCCTGCCACCGCCACCGTTGGTATCGGAGGCAGCGACCAGGACACGGCAATTGACGAGGACGTGGACCCGCTTGCCGAGGTCGCCTCCGACGACGACCTGAAGCGCGAGTTCTCGTACCCGTACGGCTACGTCCTCGACCGCCAGAGCGTGCTATTTGAGCGCATCCACGAGCTGCGCGAAACCATCGGCTACCTGCTCGCGCGGACGCACCGTTTCCTTGTAACTTTCCAAGAAGACGATGTCGCGTGCTTCACGGATCTATACACCACCTACCGGACCTTCATTACGGATGTCGGTTTTGAGCGGACCTCGCGCCCGCTTGATCGGCTGCTACGCCTGTACCGCTCGGACATTGCCTCCTTCAAGATCAATGGTCTGCGCAAGGCTTACCCACGCCCGCTTCTGGTGAAGCGCGCCGACGCGTACCAGCTGCAGCGCGTTAAGTACAACACGACCTATCGCCTGACCAGTCTGCTGGACAAGCAGCTCCTCAAAGACCTGGCCCAGTCTTGCACATCCGTGTACGCCGACGTGCGCCGTGCGGCCCAGTCGGCGCAGGAGTCGTCGCTCAAGGTGCTCATTGGCAGCCGCCCCGTGGTGATTCCGATCGTGCTCCGCACTCTCCAAGAGTCGCTCGACAATAGCGACCACGATCGTATCAAGGGCGCCATGTACACGCTGCTGTTCACGTCGCTCGTCAAGACGATGATCCGCGACTGGCGCTTTGGCCCCACGCTGATCCGGCTGTACATCCGGTCGGCTGACGTGGACAAGGCGTCCATCCAGCAGATGGGCGCGAACGCGCTGTTCCCGCTGCTCGAGTTTGGCAAGGCGTTCGAGCGCATGGTGATTGTTAATGAAGCCACGGTGACCGCGATCACGCCGACCAGCAAGGCCGACCTCGAGGACAGCGCGGAGAAGATCCAGAAGCGCCACTCGTTTATCGTCGAGCGCCGGCGCAAGGTGGAGCAGAAAAAGGCCGAGCTCGGTCTGGAGCTGATTGAGATTGCGAGCAACTCCCACTGGAAGGTCGCCAGCCGCTGTGCCGTGTTCGCCAACAACCTATGTCTGCGCTTCGACACGCTCGCGCCCGCCGCGTTCATTGACCTCGCCGCCAAGGGCGCCATCAGCCAGCACCCGACGCTGCGCGCCGGCTACCAGAACGCGTTTGCTAATATTTTCATGTTCCAGGCGCTGCGGTCCTGCTACAAGAACGACTACCGCAACTACCTCTTGGACAACGAGCGGATGGACAACCGTCTTGAGATCCAGGTCCCGGCCACAGGTGGCGATGCGACATGGACCAACAAGTACCTGGATTCGTTTGCAATCCGCGCGCCGGAAACCAACGGCCATGGGGCCGCTGGTTCTGGTTCTGGTTCGGCCGCGAATGGTGACGACAGCAGCTCCTACTTTGTCGACTCAGACTACCCTGGCTGGCTCGTATGGGGCAAGTCGTTTACAGGTTACAGCGCCGACCCGACCATTGTGACCGACCGATTCGATGCCGTGGGGACAGCGGCCCGCGAGCAGATTGGCCAGATTTTGACGAAAGACTGGCTCAAGCAGTACTTTGACTTCATGAAGCAGGAGCCCCGTGACGCCAACGCCGACCGCTTCAAGGTGCGGTACGTGTCGATGCTGTCGTACGTGTTTGAGCTCGTGCACAGCGGCGTGGCCGCGGTGACGTTTGACGAAGTCAAGGAGCTGGTCCGCGGTGTTTACGACGATGGCTCTGACCGCCACCAGCACCGCGCCACGGCCGAGATCGTGGCGGCGCTGCTGTCGGTCGGCCCCGACGAGCCCAAGGCGTACCGCGACCGTGCGTGGGCGTTTGCGGGCCCGCTTCTCCTCGATATTATCAACGACAAGCTGACGCCGGAGAACCTGCACTACTGGATGACGTGTGTGCACATGATCACGGGGATCCGGGACCCGCGGCGCGCGCGCGAGCTGGTGCTGGGCCTGGGCTCGTTCCGGCTGGATATGACGTCCAACGCCGCCTTCAAGGAGTCGTCCAAGGTGACCCTCTTGGAGTTCTTGATCAGCGACGCCGGCTGGCACTTCCGCGGGGAGAAGCCGATTGTGTCGGACATGCTGGCGCACATTGACCACCCGTACAAGGCGGTGCGCGAGGCAATGGGCCGCGTGCTGGCGACCATCTTCCGCACGCGCTACCACGAGTCGTTCCCGAACGTGGCGGCGCTGCTCGAGCAGAACAAGGCGGCATCGTCGGTGGGCATCCGCCCCTACAAGGCCACCAGTGAATTCGCATCGACAGTCACCGAAGTGTTCCAGCGTTTGGAGGTATGGCGCCACGAACGCGTGCCCGGCCAGCAGGAGCAGAGCAGCTACACGTCCGGGTCCAAGACGGTGCTGACGTGGCTTGACTGGATGCTGTCGTCGCAAGAGTGCACGGAGCTCGTCCAATTCTTCCCGGAGCCGTTTGTCGACCAGCTGCTGCACATGATGGACGTCAAGGAGGACCCGGAGCTCATGCGCCTCGCGTACCACGTGTACCGGCACCTGCCCAACATCCCGCTGCGCGAGGGCGAAGACGACGCGTTCATCCGCAAGCTGATCGACGTCGGCCGGTCGGCGCCCAGCTGGCACCAGCGCCTGCGCGCACTCATTAACATGCAGGTCGTCTACTTCCGGCGTCTGTTTTTGAGCAGACCCGCTCAGCGCAAGCTGCTGTTTGACGCCGTCGGCGACATGTTGGCGGACGCGCAGCTCGAGGTGCGCGACTCGGCGGCGGCGACGCTGGCCGGCATGATCCGCTGCTCGCCGGTGTCGATCCGCAACCCCATCATCAAGTCGCTGATGCGGCGGTTCAAGGACCAGCTCGAGGCCAACCCCATGCCCAAGCGCAAGCGGTCGGTGGCCTCCGCCGTGGCGGACAGTGAAAGCGGACGCGAGACGCCGATCGACACCAAGCGCCAGGTAATCCGGCGCCACGCGGCCGTGCTCGGCCTGGGCGCGCTGATCGAGGCGTTCCCCTACGCGACGCCGCCGCCGTCGTGGATGCCCGAGGTGCTATCGCACCTGGCGACGCGCACAGCCAACGACCCGGGCGTGGTGGGCAACGCGACCAAGTCGACCCTGTCCGAGTTCAAAAAGACGCGGCAGGACACGTGGATTGTGGACCAAACAGTGAGCCCCCTGCCCCCTTACAACAACAATGATTGTGCTCTTGTGAGTCCATGCTAACTTTCTAGTACTTTACACCCGAGCAACTGGAGGATCTCGAGGGTGTCCTGTGGAAGAGCTACTTTGCGTAGATGTACATGCCTCGTTATTGTGTATCATGTCTTGTATTCGGTTCGTTTGTATGTCTTGACTACTATGTCGTACATATGTTTTCTTGTGCCTGCTTTTTTGCGTATTGCGTTTGGCTTTCTAGAGGGAACCGTTTACAAAGTTACATGGAGTTGGGAGGCGATAGAAAACGATCCAACTCTTGCATAATAGTCACTTTTTGTTTATGTCTATTCGTTCCAATGTTCATATCCATTGTTTTTGCGCAACTATCTCTCGGTGAATGCCTTCAAGGCGGCATGGTCTGGAAGGCATGGTTTTAAAGTCCACCAGCTTCTGCCAACATACGTCATTGTGCAGATGGATAATTTAGTTCGACTTGGGCATTTCTTTAGCGCCTTGAGCTGCCCAACCCCTAGCGCCATCGAGGGGCGTTACAGGGGACAGTGGCCAAAAATGCGATCCTTCTCTATCGACGACTCTTTTCTCGCCATTTTCGTCAGGCTGGGAGGACAGACAAGACAGAACGGCGAGAACGGCGAGAACGGCGAGAACGGCGAGAACGGTCAGACACGACTCATAACTCGCCACGGTGACCTTACCCAACGCCCATGTCTACTAAATTTCCCCTCGCGAACAAAGTCCAGTTGCCACCGGGTCGGCAAGTCCCATTTCAGTCCAACGCTTGGCCTCGTTTTTCTTTGTTGTTTTTGCCCCTTTTCGAAGGCGAGTGAAAGTTTTACCATGCGATATACGATATATGTCTCATTCAATAGTGCCCAGCCTCGCGTGAAACAGTGGACGTATCCTGTAGACACCCATTTTCGAACATCAGCCACTGCTTAAATAAGAGGCAACCCAGTAAAGAAAGGTTGCACGCGTGACTGCGCCGCCATCTGCACAGCATTATCTCGCGGATCCAGGCGCCCTCTTTTGTCCCACCTTTCTCTTCCCTCGTATTGCTTGCTGCACAGGTGGGATACGTGCCGATGCAATGCCATGCCGTTGCCGCATGCACTTCTGCACCTCTGCACCTGGGAGAAGACAGCCTAATGAGACAGCGTACTTGCACGTTGTGTTACAGCGCTCCACTCGCACGTATCGACTGCCCACACGACACACCCCTGCACCTTCCTCTCGTAGGCCTCTTGGCTCTGGGCCGCTCGCTCCTTCCCCTCTTGCCCCTCCTCCATGCCCTCCTCGGCCCTCCCACTCTGCCGCTGTCTCTGTTCTTGCTTTGGGCCTGTATCGCCCTTTCTGTGTCGTCATCGGACCAAGCTCTGGGCTGAAAAGACGATTCGACCACTTTTGTCTTTTCACAACTTATTTTCTCGTCCCCCCCCCCCTTTCCACTTCTTTCCATCTACCGTGAGCGTTCCATCATCCTTCACCTGTCAACAGTTCTCTTAGACCTTCCTTTCCAGATCCTTTCGAGTCTGTCGACCTTTTTTCGCCTCTCGTGTGCTGATCGTCCACACCACGTTTCCCATTCGCATCCCAGCGAAGCACTCAACGGACTTTCAACTTGCAGCCGTTGCTTGATAGCCAGCGACACAGTCGACAAACCCTTTGTATCCTTCGGTCCCACAACCTTGTCTGTGTGCGGCTACCAACCACACTACAACCGCCTGCAACCACCTGCAGCCGCCCTTCCCCCTTCTACACACAACACCACACCACACACACCACACACACACCATGTCGCGGGACCACGACCGCCGCGACTACGAGCGCGACCGCGTCGTCTACGAGCGTGACCGCGACCGCCGCGGCGACGAGCGTGTCCGTTATGAAGAGGACGATGAGACGTACCTGGCCTACGACAACAACAGCCGCCGCCCCGCACAGGCGCCGGCACCCACCCGCGTCCGCGAGCGCTCGCCCACGCCGCCGGGCCGCCGCGGTGGTGACGAACACTTCATTCAACGTGAGCGCCGCTTTCTTCACGACGACGAAGACAACGACAGCTTGATCCTGCCCGCCTCGGCGCGCCGCCGCCCGCCGCCACCGGCCGTCATCCCCAACGACTTTGACAGCCGCCGTCCAGACGGCGGCGGTCGGGTCACTGTCGACCGCGAGCGCGAGCGGGTTCGCATCCGCGACGGCGAGGACAGCATTATCGGGAGCAGTGTGGGAGGCCCACCTCCGCCGCGACCCGGCCGCCTGATCCGCCGCCAGTCGAGCGTCGAGACGTTTGACCGCCGCCCGGCCCGCCGCGCCTACGACCTGGATCGTGTCGAGGGCGGACCTGGGCGCCCACCCGTCAACGTGCCCATCCCGCTGCCCATCCGCCGGCGCCGGGACAGTTCGGCCGAGCGGCGCGAGCAAGCGTACGAGCGGGAGCGGGAGCGCTATGTCGGGAGGGAGCGAGAACATGAACGCGGCCGGGACCGGGACCGCACGGAAATCGAAGAGATCCGCATCGAACCCGGCCGCTTTGAGATGGACGACATTGAGATTGACCGTCGTCGCCGCCGTGGCGAGTCGTTTGAGCGCCACGAGCCCGTCCACGCGCCCGTCCACGAGCGCGAGCGGGACCGCATCGTCGAGACGGAGCGCATCGAGAAGAGCACGTTCCGTGAAGACGAACGACGCGGGCGGCCGTTTGGCTATGGCCGCGAGGAGGAGGAGGTCAGGCTCAGCAAGATGATGGTCGGGCGGTCGCCGTCGGTCTCGTCCGAAGGATCGGCAGTCTCGGTGCGGACGGGGCGGTCGAGCGGCGGCGTGACGCTGCGCAGCGAACAGGGCGGCAGCAAGAGCATCGGCAAGAGCGAATACCCCAAGAAGGGCAAGACGCGCATGCCGGCGCGGCTGGTGTCGGAGCAGGTGCTGATCGACCTGCGCTATCCATTTATCAAAGAGGTGAGTCTTCCACTGGAGGGGTATATGTGCTGCATTATATGCGCTGCATTATATGCGCTGCAATATATGCGCTGCAATACAGGGCACTAACAACCCAAACAGGGCAACACCCTGGTCCTTCAGGTGGCTCTCGGCCAGGACAACATCGATGACGTCCTCAAGCTGAGCCGCGACTACAAGAAGAGTGAGTCTCAACAATTCCGTCTCTTTTGTCGATTTGTTTGTTTACCACTTTGGTTTCTTTTATTCTTTTATTGCATTCCATTTTGTATTCTTTTCGTACTACTCCACAGCCATCCTAACCACCTCTCCCACCAGACAACGAAACAGACGTCATCGAGACCAAGACGACCAAGGTCAAGACATCCGGTGGCACTGTCTTCGAAGAAGAGCGTCGCCGCGAAGAGGTGTTTACGACCCCGGCTGTGCCCCAACCCCCACCGATGCAACAATACCAGCCGCCGCCGCCACCACCGCCACAGATGTATCAGCCCCAGCAGGTGTACTACACCGCACCACCACCCCCGGTCCAGTACGCACCCGAGCCCGTCGTCGTGCAAGCCCCCGAACGCTCGCCGGGGTATGGCACAACCAACATCCACATCCGCGACGCCTCCCCGACGCGCAGCTACACCACTGCGATGCCCTCGATGAACGAGACGTCCGTTGCCTTGGTGCGCACCGCGCGCTCCCGCTCGCGCGGCCCGCCGGGCATGTCCATGGCCATGGCGCCCGTGATTTATGATGCCGGCAGCCCGGCCGTCGAGGTGCCGGAAGAGTCCCTCGCTGTGGCCATCGTCGACAACCGCCGCCGCAGCAAGAGCCGCCACGGGCACCGCCATAGCCACAGCCACAGCCACAGCACCCACCGCCGCGCGCGGTCGCACTCACACGGCCCCGGCGGCGATGGCGCCTTGTACGCTCACTTCCACGACCGCCGCGACCGCGACCGTGACGACCGGTACTATGATGTTAGTGTCGACGACCGCTACTACCGGGAAGAACGAGACCATTACGAGCCGGCGCCGTCCAGCGGCCGCGAGCTGGTTCGCGCCGAGCGCCTCAGCACGGGCGAGCTGGTGCTGTACCAGGAGGAGGTGGAGCGCGTCGAGGAGCCGCGGTACGGCGTGCGCATCGAAAAGGACAAGAAAGGTAGGATGGCCATCAGCGTGCCCAAGTATCGCTAGGTGCGTACAGGGGCGCTGCCCTTTCTTAAGTCGGCTCTATGAGAAGACAAGAGCATGTCTGAGGCTAACCCTCCCAGGTCCGCCGCCCAAACTGATGCGTGCCATGCTGGCCACGCTGACGTGATTGTTCATGCACCTTTGTTATTTTTTTTTTTTTTACAAATTTAGCCAGTTAGATATGTTTGTGAGCTTCCATGATCACTTGGCATATTGAGGATACACATAGAGGAAGACAGCTTGGATATTTTGTTTCGGTTTATGTACGTTCTTGGACACGATTTTCGGACGGACATTTTGCTTTTTGGTGGATCTCTTGGTATTTTGCTCGGACTAGGCCCATAACGACGAAATGACATTTATCACCTTTGGTCTTCTTTTCTTCTGTCTTCATTTGTAATGCCATCTTATTTCTTTTGCTATTTTTTCTCTTCTTTTGCTATTTTTCTCTTCTTTTTTCATTCCTCTTTACCCCGTGGCTCGGAATCTGCGCCTCCGTCCGCCTCCTCCGTCCACTTCACGTGACGTTGATGTGCGTCTGATAGCCCGCGCCTCCCCATGGTCCAATCCAGTCCAACCCCTCAGATCGATGATTCCACACAGTGATCGCCTCGCAACGCCCGAGACGGCCAACAGGTCCCAAAATCTCTCAAATGCCCAAGCGTCTAGGGCGGTCTCACAGTGGTTTCTCTGCTTCCGGGTCGTCCTACATGGATTCACATGTCGCTATTTTTAACTTTGCCGAATTGAATTGAATCCAACACAGCTCGCAACCACGTCTTATTCACGTCTTTCCTTAAACTGTCAGTTTTCTCTGAATTTGTTCTTTCATTCTTTGGCTTTTTTCATCTCATCATTTTCATCTCGATTTTCTTTTCTTCTCTTTTCTCGTTTCTCTTGTATTTTATGTATTTGTTCTTCAGCGTATCCCGGTTACACACTTTCAGAAAGCGGGCGGGGACGACAATACGACGACATCAACCGGCGGAACGAACACGCTCTTTTGGCGCGCGAGCAATCTATTTCAATATCGATCCAGCACTCCCGTTTAACCCAACCTAAAGAACACCCTTCGACAACATCGCTAGGCAAAGATGACCGCGGGGGGAGCTGCTCCTGCTCCTGCCCAGGGCGGCTCGGGAACGGGGTCGCCCCTGCCGCCGCTGCACCTGCCCTGGGTGTCGGCTGCCGCCATGGTTGTGGTCGTCGTTGCCTTTTTCACACATCGTCGGCGAGGCAGGGGCAGTCGTTCTTTCCATAGTGGGCGGGGTGACGAGAGCAGCAACAGTTTGACTTTCTTTTTCTCCTTTTCAAAAGCAGACGGCGGCTACAACATAAGACGACCCTCACCACCCTCCTCGTCATCAACAACAGCATCGTCCCCCGTCTCATCTCTACTTGCCGCCATCGCCTACTTTGCGGCAGCTCTCGCCTTGGTCGTGCTCGTGCTCGCAGCCATGCACTCTCTCCGCCAGTTTGCGGCGCATGCCGCCGTTGCCTCGTCCGTCGCCGGCGGACTGGCCTTTGGGGCGTCCATCCCGTCTGCGTCGTCTGCTACTTCGCCAGCAGCATCGTCATGCAATGCCACAGAACAATGGCCAGGATGGGCCGCCATTAAACACGCTTTTATCTTGTATGTCTCCCTTTACTTCCACTTTCCCCCTTGTCCTTACTAACAGGCGTCCTCCTCCAGTGGCGACAGCTACACCCAGACCGGCTTCAATTACTCAATCACCCCGGTGCCCTCGACCGACAACCCCATGGGTAACCCGCCCTACCCGGGGTGGACTGCCAGCAATGGCCCCAACTGGGTCGGCTACCTGAGCACGAAATACAACGCATCCCGCCTGCAAACCTACAATCTCGCCTACGGCGGCGCAACCGTCGACAGCGACATCGTCACCCCCTACGCACCCACGGTACTGTCTTTCAAAGACCAGGTCCATAGCGAGTTCCTTCCCGGCTACACCAACCACGGCAACAGCGATACTGATATGAGCGAGACACACCCCTCCGCACCCCAAGCACCCGCCTGGCAGGGCAACGACTCGCTCTTTGCTATTTGGATCGGCATCAACGACGTTGGCAATTCATACTATCACGGTGTGGACGGCGTCAACGGCACCGAGGCTCTGAACAAACGCATCTTTGAAGTCTACGGCGACATGGTCGGCATGCTGTACAACGCCGGCGCGCGCAACTTTGTCTTTCTCACAGTACCGCCCGTAGACCGCAGCCCGCTGGCCACGACGGGCGGCGACGCTGCCGCACAAGCGATGGAAAAGGCCGACATTGCGGCGTTCAACAGTTTGCTCAAAGACGGGCTGGCGGCGGAGCTCAAGTCTCAACACGCCGGCAACGCCAACGTGTGGGTGGTAGACACGGGCGCGCTGTTCAACGCGGTGCTCGACAACCCGGCCGCGTATCCGCAGACGGCGGGATACAAGAACACGACGTCCTTTTGCGAGGCGTACGGAAAGTAAGTCTCCGTAGCAGGAGATGCTCCCACGTCGAAAAGATGAATAGTTGCTAATGTGATTTGCAGCGGCACACCCAAGCCCGACACACTCATCGCCTCGTGTGGCGTGCCGGTCAACCAGTACTTTTGGCTGAATAGCCTGCACCCAACATATCCGATCCACGACGTCGTGGCGGAGCAGGTGGTCAAGTCGTTGGAGGCCGGTCCGAACGTGTGCTCGAGCGGGAACGGGAGCACTAGCCACAGCATCACCATTACGTCCGACAGCCCTTAGGACGTGCTGTTTTTAGTCTGTATATTAATTATCATTTTGTTGTGAACAATGAAAAAGGAGAAAAGAAACCGGCTTGGGAAGTATTTGTATTCAAAAATGGGATTTGTATTGCTGTTATTTTCCCTCCATTATTAGGGACCGTGGCGGGTCCAAATCTGCAACTATCATTTCCATCCTCGCGTTTGATTATTGATACAAGAAAGTGGTTGTTTTCAACTCGAGTATCACGGCCATTAATCACGACCAATGCTTTGGAGCTCTTGGGATTTCTGACAACCGTCTGACTGATCTAGGCCACGAAAATGAAAATATAGCGAAGCGGGATCATCCAAGTAGCACCAGTACCTACTCTCTTACCCTAGGTTTCTGGTCGCCCTCTTTGCCCATCCACGATGTCGTCGGCGGACATCCACCACAGAACTGCCGAGTGTGAATGTTGAATGTGGCTAACGGGTGTGGCTTGAGATATCTAGCCAAGACCAGATCTAGGTCCACACGGGCCGTCAAACTCGCATTTGGGCTGTAGCGCCGTCCCACCGCCATGGGGTCCAGGCCCCCAACAGGGTGGTGTCCACAGGCGTGTCCAGTCCACATTGGGCAGGAGCCTTTTCAATGCGACGGTACCAACAGTAACAAAATTGGAGGGAAGGAACAAATGAGAAGACAAAAACACAATCTCCCCACTCCTTTTCGTCCCGGTCGTTCCTGTCGTTCCTGTCTGTGCCTGTGCCTGGCGCTTGTCCGCCTATGCCTGTCGCGATCTTAAAATTAAGCTTCCTTTTTCTCCCCTTCTTCCCTCTTTAACCTTCTTTTGGTGTCTGCGACAATCGTTCTTTTTACGACACGCCCACTCCTTTGCGTGCGTCTCAACTCATGTTTGCCTGCAGCATCCTGTTTTCTCAATCGCCTGCTACGATGTCCGTCATCTCCGACAATTAGGATTCCTCTCTACGGCGCGCAGCCTCTCTGTTTTGCGACACATCGAAAAGGCGCAAATCCAGCGACTTGTTTAAACTCGACGACACTTTCTTGACGACAGACTTCTCGACGACATAATCTTTCTCTATCCACTTGGCCGTCTACGGCACGCGCCTCACGTTCTTTCACGTCAATCGACCCGTTATTTGCAGCTCCTTTTGACCGGGTTTCACGCTCTCTTCCCGTCTTTTGCTTTCGCTCTTTTTTTCTCTACTTTTTTGCCTCACTTTTCCCGGTCGAACCGGATCCTTTGGCGACGTTACTTTCTCCGCGTTTCACTCCTTTGCAAGGTCAATCACTCGACACTTTTTTGCTTTCACTCCTTTTCAACGACATTTCGACATCTTCCCCACATACTATCTACCATGCGCTCTTCAATACGCGCCTGGGCATCGGCCCTCGCGGCCACCGTCGCCGCCTCTGCTGCCACTACGTCCGTTCCCGTCACACCCCACGCCAGCTACTCCTCGTCCATCGGCGTCCTCGGCTGCAAGATCAACACCAACCGCGTCGCCTACTGGCCCATGGCCGTCGACTGCAACAACATTTGCGTCTCGCTGTCCTACCAGGGTCGCCAGGTCTACCTGCTGCGCATCGACCAGTCCGGCGGCGCCCACGACGTCAGCTACGATGCCTGGAACTATTTGGTCACAGGAAAGTCCGCCACGGCCGACCCCACCGCGGGCGGTGCCATCGCCATGGACACCGAGAACGTCGACGCGTCCAAGTGCGCCGGCCTCATCAACACGTCCGGCTCGAAGCTGCCCCTGAGCGCCGCCAACAGCATGAACTTTTTGAACAGCTGCCTCGAGCTTCAGGCTGCCGACAAGACCAGTTGGGTTGCCAGCAACTATGTTCTGTACAACATTCTGGACCCCATCTGCACCTACGGCTACAACGAGGTGTGCACCCTGACCGACTGGCCCGACCAGAACCAGGCGACGTGCCCCGACACCCTGGGCGACCCCGTCTCGCTCACGAGCCAGCCCGTGTACAACATCGAGTACCCGACGGGGCAAAAGGTGCTGGCGGGCTCGTCGGCGGCATCGTCGTCGGGCGCCACGCCCAACACGGCCAACGCGGCGTCGGCGGGGAGCTGCAATAACGTGTTCCAGTGCCAGCCGCTGCTGTTCTGGGCTGTCGGAGTGTGCGCCGTGCTGCACGCGTTCCTCGGCAGTTTATAGCCTGCTGGGTGAAGCATCTTGGATCTTTTGGATGTCTTGTCTCTTTTTTAGATGATATCACGGTTCGATGTTTTTGTTGTTTTCCTTTTGATTTTGATTTCCTTTTTTAGCCCGCGTTTTGGATATCCCCTACTGTTTTTTTTTTCCTTTTTCGCTTCTTTCACTCTTTCATTTCAGCCTCTTTGCTTCTCTTCTTTTTGGCCTATCATATTGGCAATATTTTTTGACATCATGACATTGGGTCAATTTATATTTTACATAATTTTCAGGATCGGAAGACGATCCTCTGGTACATAATCTCGAAAGGCAATAACATTTTCGATGGCAACACCGCAATGTCACTGCAACACAGCATTTTAAGTGCGACCGAGTCTCATCCCAATTCTCGCCTGGTCCCTGGCGTCTCACTGTCTTACCCAACCCTGCGTCTGAATTCCACGTGGATACACCTTGCATACGCCACTTGTCTCTCGCTTCATTGCCGAGGATTCCAGTGGTACCACAATGTCCTTGTCCCTTACAACGATTTGATCATATCACTCCATCGCCAATAGCCGCATCTCAAGATTTAACTAAGACATCATTCACTGATTCTGTCTAGAACGGATTATCGAAACGAAAGAGATCAAGCAGCGGTCCTATCAAACGAGCGTACAAATCGAAACAAACAGCAGCGCAGCTGGTCGAGCCAATGCCCACCTCTTCATTGCAGACGAAATAAGAGCATGACAGACAACCCTTACTCCACAGCCATGCCGCCCGGCAGCGTCGTCAACCAGCTGTCCAGGTCCTCGCGCACCTGCACCTTTTGCGTGCACTTGTTGGCCTGCTCAATCGTCTGCACTTTGAGGGTCGGGCAGTTGATCTTGTTGGCAAAGAGGTCGCTGTTGCAGTTCGCGTCCATCGCCCGCTGCAGCGCGTCGCCCTTCCATCCAAACACATAGTCCGCGTGGTGCCCGTACCCGAACTTGTCGCCAAACGACCACACAAACGGCTGCGTCCCGTCCGCCGGCCACTCCGCCTTGTTGTTGAAGGCGCGCGTGTCCCAGTACGTCTCGTAAAACACCTGTGGCACGGACACTGGGTGTGTCGACGGGCACGCGTTGCCCGACGGGTACGCCGTGTGGCTCTGGTGGTCCGGGCTGTCCAAGTCCTTGCCGTTCCAGCACGTCGGGAAGCGCACGCTGGCCATGATACCAGCCGGGCATGCGCCCTTGGGGAAGTCTGTCGTGGCGCCAGAGCGCGTCATGCTCGACTGCAGGCACGTGTACGTGAGCATCGGGTACTTGCGGATCTGCGCCGCTGTGCGGAAGCTGGGGTCGCCAACGGTCATGCGGAAACCCGGTTTAAAGGCCGTGACCTTGGCGCTACCCGTCGTCAGGTAGTACACGGTCTGGCCACCTGTGGCTGCAGTGAAGCCGAGCTCGTTACCAAAGGTGCTGACGCGGCGGAACGTGCCGTTGCGCGCGCGGAAGAAGAGGACGGCCGTCCAATAGTTGGAAAAGTCCTCGACGGGCGTGCACGACGTGCACGAGGCCGTGGTGGGCATGTCATGGACGGTGTAGTCCATGGTCGAGTTGAATGCGTTGCCGCCGACGATTTGGTGCAGATGCGGCGACGGCGTGGTACCAGGGTTGACGAGACTGTGATGTTAGGGACGAGTAGTGCACAAGAGACGGTAAGGGACACACTCACGGATCAAGACGTTCGACGACGAGTTGCGAGCACGAGAAGCGGAGCGTCGTGGCGGCCTCAGCGGTCAAAACGGCCGCCGCCGTGGCGAGAAGAGACTTCCAGTACATTGTCGGGTCGTCCACCGGGGCTCGATCGAGTTTAGCTATATGGTGAATGGTGGTGGCAAAGCAGGTACGGTGATCAGCAGAACCCGGTTTTCTGACGCTTTCCTAGAACAGTGGAAGCAAAAGCAGAAAGAGGGAAGGAAAGAAGGAGTATGAGGACAGAGTAGGGACTACCAGGGGATATATCTGGACTTCACAAGTCTCTTGACTGCCTGTGACTAGTCTCGGCCTCTCGTATATTCTCGGCGTCACGGATCACAACTCTACCAATATAAAAGACTGCGGAAAATAGAAACAAGGCATCACAGATAAGAAAGGTCATGGCAAAATCGGCAAGTGTTTGCTCTGTATATCGGTCTCTCACTAATCTCTTCCTCTCTTCTCACATCGTCGATCCTCGTGGCTTTGTTCTGCCCCCGGCAGAGTCGATATCAAGTTCGGTTGTCTACCTTTCTATCATATTTTTCCAGCTATATAGTGGCCCTCCTGGCGCCTCCGTCTTTATGCCTCCTACTATTTTTCTTCTTGTCACATTATTGTCATCGTCCTTTCCCCGTATATACCCCATCCATCATCCATCTTTATTGTAAAGCACGATGACGGTTGTCAGCGTCCGCCATACCAAGGTAGAGGAAAATAATACTCCCTGCCCAGGTCAATATAAACATGTCAAGGTCGTCAAACCGGGCGGGCCAATCACGGTCGTTTTGGGCAAATGCCGACCCCATCCCCATTCTCCTACATTATGGCGGGTATAGTCCAGATAGATTGATTTCATGGGGCATGTGCATGTTTCCTTTTTTTCCTTACACTCGACCATTGTGTCCACCCCGTCTCGCCTCTTCCTAAAGGAATGCCGCAACTACCGTGGATGCCCCATTTCCGATCACACGCGCCAGAAACTCGATATACATTTTTGCCAGGTGCTGCGTCCATATTACACGGTGCCTGCGCGACGGATGTGGGAGAAAGAGGGAGTCACAGAAGGGTGATGGACAAGACCTGCCTCTCCTTCGCCTTCCATTCCTTTTCCCTTCTTACCTTCACCTGGTCAACCCCCACCTTCCCTTTCGGCGACTTTTGTGTGTGCCGAGACCGCGCCGCCTTCTTGGACACACCGTTTCTTATATTGGCACTCGAATGCGGCCTTAAGTCACCCACATGGAAGCGAAAGACAGGAAATCTTCCGCACTTCTCGCCTCCTTCCCTTTTGCTTGATGATCATCTCCACTTTACCCTTCTCGGCCTTTCTCCAGACTTTTCCCCGCAACCAACAGAAGCAGTGCCGTCCGGGAAAATACTCCACGTTTTTTGGCTGTGCGTCCGAGGGCCTATTCACGAATGAAAGTAAAACAAAATACTGCGAGGGATGTTCTCTCTGCTCGGGAGATACTTTATACTGTATGATGCTTACTCAAACAGAGGAAGGCGAGATGTTGACGGGGAAAAATAGAGAGAGGAAATTATTTAAAGATTTTTTTAAATACGTTAGATCTTTCAATATTCTGAACTATCTAGATGATGGATTTTTTCATGAATAAATATTGAAGGAAAAATTAATGGAGACATTGCTTGTAGAATAATATAAAAATAATTTTATGAAAACGGTTAATATTTTATTTAAGTATATTTATACGCGAAAACAGACATCTGTGGAAAGAAAACAAATCTTGTCCAAAATAAACAAAGCATAGCAACAACAATTACATACGCTAAAAGTAAATATCGCACCGTGGAATATAACCTGACCGCAAATCACCACAAATTCACATAGCCACGTTCCTTTACTCCCCTTCTGCGAGCTCTCTCTGGAGAGCGCTCACAATATCGTCCACAACCTTTTTGGCACCATTGTCGTCACCGAGCCGGTTCGACGACCCAAAGACGCCAATATCCAGGTGGTCGCCACGGACGGCCAGTTCCACATCGACTGCATCCTTGTATGCCCCTCGGACACGGTTCGCATAGAGAGCAGGGTACGCGCTGGGCTTTGGTGCGGGTTTCTTGTCTGGGTCCGTCACAGGCTCGAGCGAGATGTCAGATGGCCCACTCGCTGTGCCAGACGCGTCGACATCGTCCGGAAGCAGGAAGTTGACAAATGAGTCGGCGGTGACACCCGTCCACTGCTGAATCTCCCAGAGGCTTGCCGTGAGCGGCGCGGCCGTGTACGGTGACTGTGGCACGACTAGGGCACGGAGGTCGCCCTGGACCTGCGCGGCCAGGTCGGCCAGGCTACGCTGTAGCGGCGACCGGACCAGCAGCGGCACGAGGCAGAGCGTTGGATAGGAAGAAAGCCCGTCATCGCCACCTCCGCTTTCGTCCCGATTCGCCAAGTAGACGCCAAAGACGACATCAGGCTTGCTCGTATTGGCGGACAGAGTCTTTGCATAAACGGCAAAAACGAGATTTTGCAGTCCGACACCAAGCTTCGCTGCCATGTCCTTTAGTGGGGCAACATTGTCGAGAGCGGCGGGACAGAAGAGCGAGGCGCGGACGCTGTGTTGGAATCCCTGGGTAGCTGTAACAGTGGATGTCAGGTTCGCTCCGACAAAGTACTGAGACCAGAACTTCTTGTTGCTTTCTGTAGTCGCTATGGATAGCTGGCGAGACAGCGACTGTTCCCAAGCCACTGACGAAAGCTTGTCAATTTTGGCCGATGGCGAGCGGAGAAACTGCTTGAGCCGGCCGAGAAGAGCCTCTAGGCTCACTGCGTCATAGAGTGCGTGATGAATCCGGAGCGTCAAGAGGAAGGACAAGCCATCTTCACTTGTCTCCGAAACGACCGACAGCATCGCAAATGAAGGATGAACCAAGCCGTTTCCAAGGGCAGGCCAAGAGTGCATGATTTTGCCGTCATCAAGAGAAGGTGGTGACTTTGAACGTATTGCAACCTGCAGCAAGGGGACGGCTGCATCTGCGCCTGTCGCAAGGAAGACGGTGCGCAGGATGGGATGTTCAGCTACCAACTGGGTCCACGCGTCGTGCACATCCCGAAGACTGAGCTTGTCGGAGAGATTGTTTGGCTTGAGGCGGTAGCGGAATGCTGGGAAGAAGACATCGCCGCCGGTGTTCTGCCAGACACTGACCATGTGGACCTGCATTGCTGTGGCGGGTAAAACGGTCTCAACATCAGCTGCAGCAATGCCTGCTGAACGCAGACTCTCTTCGATCTGCACCGTAGAAACAGCAGATGATTGTGTCGTCTGATTGTCTGAGGAGTCTGCCCGAATCTCCTCCTTCTTTGCGGCAGCCATGGCGGCCATCTCTTGCAACGAACCCGCGGCTAGTAGGGCACGCACGCCCAACACAATGCCCTTTGTCTTTTTGAGCAGCGTACTCACTTTGATTGTGCTGATGGAGTCGAGGCCAAGGTGGTACAGCGTCTGGCCCGTTCGCTGGATAGCGCTCTCGGGCGTGCCGGACACGGCCGACAGCACGGCGCGGATGGCCAGCTCGTCATGCGTCCACTCGCCAGAGTCCTCGGGTGCAGGTGTCGTGACTGGTTCATGTGGGCTGCTTTTCTTCTGTACTTCTTTGGGCAGCTTTGGCGCGAAGGGCGGAAGGCCACAGATGGAGACACCGCCGTCGTCAAATGTGAGGATATTGGCAGGACTGCTCGCAGTAGAGTATGTGGATGCCTGAACCATGAAGCGAAGCGCCACGTCAAGTTGATGGAGTAGCCGGACGGCTCCATGTCGAGAAACGTACGCCTGGTCGCAGGCCGTACGCCAAACGACTGTATCTTGGTTTGAGTTGGTGTTGTGAACCAGCTCCATCTCGACACAGATGGGGTAGTCCACATCTGAGGCACCACCGATCGACTTCATGATAGACACACTCTCCCCACTTTCCTGATCTTGGTGCATGCGCTTTTGAAGAATGAACAGAGTATTGAAGATGCCCGGCTCAACAGAGTTGTCACTGCCAGCTGCTCTGTTGACTGCGCGTTGGGCCTGGCGCAGAGGGTAGTATTGGTGCTCGCCGATGCTACCCATGTTGGTTTGCATGTACTGAAGCAGCTCGGATGTCGTTCCGTGCAGCACGATACGGACCGGCACCGTATTCATGGTCGGGAAGATGGTGGCCTCGTCTTCGTCGGCATCGCGACCGGACAGGACAACACCGAACAAAAGGTCTAGTGAGCCGGTCAGGGATGCGAGGACGGCGGCCCAGCAAGCTTGGCCGATCACCTGAACACTTGTCGCCTGCTGTCTGCTGAAGGCTTGCAGATCGACAGCTGAGACAGAAGATGTTGATTCGAGACGAATGACTGTTTTGCCTGCCTCCTGCACACTGAAGCTCGACGTGGAGTTTTGTCGCTGTACGTAAGTTGGCTGGGCACCGTCAAGGAAATTCTTCCAGAAACTGTCTGCCTGTGATCCAGATGACTGCAGGATACGACTGAGCTGGCCAATGTAGGCAGGCTCCTCAGATGTCTTGGAAGACAGAGCATCCTCGGGGTGGTGGTAAGCAGCTTCAACTGTGCGGTGGAGCAGATCGAGTGACCAGCCATCGTAAAGAGCATGTGCAATGGAGAGAACAAGGTACCAGCGATCGGTGTCGGTTGTGTGTACAAACAGAAGTTGGAACAGGCCTGACTCTCCTTCCCCATCTATAGCCAGTTTCCTGACGTAATCGGCAACACTGACCAGTTCGTCTTTGCTCGCAACACTGCACTCGCCGATGCACTTCATCGACTTCTTCACTGCCTGACAGTAGGCAATGTCGAAATCTGGACTGTCAATGTTGAAAAATACTGTACGCAGTATGGCATGCTTGGCAACAACGGATGTCCACACGGCTTTAAGTCGTGCGACATCGACGCCCGGCGCGATCTCCAAAATATCATTGTTGAAATAGAGCACAAAGCTCGACTGGATCATGTCGGCCACCATGGCCTCCTGCAGAGGCGTGGGTGGTAGTAAGTGGGTGATGGAGGAGAGATCACGGCCATTCTGAGTGAAGTATTCACGGAGCGCTGCCGATGTAGACGCAACGTTAGCTTCCCCAGATTTCGCCGAGGTTGATGCATTGCCGTTCTTGTCCCCTCCGTCAATGTTGGCGGCGTCAATTATATCCAAGAATGCCACAATGGTTTGCCCGCGGACAAGCTGGCTGTTGGTCAGACGGGTTCCAGCTGAGCGCAGGCGCGCTGACAGCTTGATGGTATCAACACTGTCGAGACCGAGCTCGAGGAGCGTGGTTGTTTCTCGAACAGCACCATCAGGCACGCCGGCAAGAGAGGCAATTTCTCGGCGGAGTGTTGAGGCCGTGTCATCCCAGGCCAATGAATTCTGACTGGCGGTGTATTCTTTGCTGCCATTGGTAATGGGAGTGCCATTGGCTACGCCGGGATTGAGTGGTACAGTGGCCTTCGTCGCAACGGATGCACTGCCATTATCGCTTTCAAGAGCTGGTGAGGATGAATCTCTTGACATAGCTTCCAATGCGGATTCAAAATTGTCAAGCACACAGTTGAGGCTTGCCGTATCTGCAATCCCGGCCTTTGCAACGAGGAACAGACTAAGTCTGGGCGAGGATGAGGTTGAAGTCAAGACAGCTTCGAGAGCTAAGGGGTAGTCGGCGTGGACATCTGGCTCAGACTGCGTCCAGAGGTCCTCGGTGGAGGCGGTGGCCGCGGTGGTCTTTTCGCCAAGCTGGAAGGAGAAGAGGACGTCGAAGAGTGGCTGGCCAGCCGAGCACCACTTTTGGATGTCCCGCAACGGTGTCTGTTGGAATGGCAGAGTGGCAATGCTGAAAGTGTGACACGCCTGGGCGAGCGCGGCCCACGACGTGCTGAGCTCGGTGGCCGGTGCATAGAACGGCAAGGTGTTGAACAGTGGCCCAACAGCCCCTTCAGCGCCGTCGAGGTCGTCAATGGTACGGCCCGAGAGAACGAGGCCAAGGGACACGCCGTTGTTGCTACCACCGTACACGGTCTTTTGCAAGACAGACACCCAAAGTGCCTGGATGAGCGCTGCATGTGTCACACCGAGGCTGACACGAAGATGTTCCACGGCAACAAATGACAAGGTACGCTCGACGCCAATGTCTTGCAAAGCAGCAACATCAGCTTCGACTAGAGGATGAACGGGTTGTAAAGCACCCTGGTTTTTTAGATGACTCTCCCAGAATGCACGGCTGCCGGTGTGATTCCGGAGCGGTCCATGTACCAGTGCATCCAAGAACGTCGGGTGCTCCGAAGATGTGAGCGACCTGTAATCCGCTCTTTTGTATGTAGTTGCGACTTGGTCGAGAATTAGAACGAGACTTGTCGCGTCATAGAGACCGTGGAAGATGTGCAGAACAAGAGTGTTTGTTTTACGCCATGCTACCGAAATAAGCTGCAGTGGGCTAGCAATCTCGTCATCTTGGTTGGCATCGACCCATCTTGTGTAGTTCTCCTTTAAGATTGTATCGATGTCCGCGTCTTCGTCCAGGTCCAACTGTGTCCAGGGAAGGGAGACAGCAGTGGGGTTGAGTGCAGCCTGCACAAAACCATCTCTAGTAGCGACAAAGCGCGTCCGCAGGATGGCGTTGTTGGAAACGGCTGTGCTCCAGGCGTCCCGTAATTTCTCGATGAAAATTGTGCTGTCCAGGCGGAAATGGAACGCGTTGAAGTAAGTGTCTCTGTGTTCCGGGCCTGAACGAGCTCGAGAGATGATACCCTGCTGCAAGGCCGAGCAGGGTGCAATGTACTCGATCTGGCCTGGGTTGACGCCAAGAGCTTGGGAGACTCGTGTGCGGCTGCGATGTTGACAGGCATCAACCAGTAACTGTGCCTCAAGAAGAGAACCAACCGACGTCAATTGCTTCTTTTGAGTATCGTGCAACACCGAGACAAGATCTCCCATGTTTGGATGTGATAGAATGGCCGACGGCGTGGCCGAGGGCAGGCCAGCACGCTTAAGTGCTCGTGCAAAGCGCAACACCGAGACAGAGTCGATGCCGAGTTCGAATATGCTCCTGTGTGGTGCGAGATTGGTGTCGTTGGGGTCAAGCAGGGCCAACTTGTGTAGAACTTCGACTACAATCCTGCCAGTCGGGTTCTCGGATAATGGAACAGCTGTAGCGGTGTTCGTCGATGCCGCCACACCGTTTGCCACGGCACCTGTCGTGCGCATGCGCTCATCAGGCGTCAAATTGTTGAAAAACCGCTTCAGCTCCTTGCCGTCGGCCTTGTTGTTGGGTGACAATGGGATAGATGTCAGCTGCACCACGTAGGTCGGCACCATGTAGCCCGGGAGCCGCTCGCGACAAGCCGCCCGAACTTGTTGAGAGAGGACGACACTGTCGGTCCTGTCGTTGGTCTTGTCCGTGTCATCCACAACGACAAAGGATACCAAAAAGTCTTTTTTGTTGTCCTCATCTCGAATCACCAGCGTGGCCACGTCTCCGACACTGGCCCCTAGGCCGAGGCGGATCGCGTGGTTGATTTCCCCGATCTCAAGACGCTGGCCACGCAGCTTGACCTGATCGTCAGCACGGCCCAAGAAGTCAAAGCAGCCGTCGTATAACATCCGCACAAGATCGCCCGTGCGGTAGACACGGTCGCCATGATCTTTGCGGTAGACGGACCCATCGCCAATTAGCGCAGGGAATCGCTCGCTAGTGAGCTCATCGCGATTTAGATAGCCCTGGCCGACCAGTTTGCCCGAGACACACAGCTCACCGACACCGCCGCGCAAAATGGGCGTCTGTGTGCCAGGCCGGAAGACGAGCGTACCGACGTTGGGGAACTGCCGGCCAATGTTGGACGCGCGCCCGTTCTGTGGTACTTGCGGGTAGGACGTGACGCCGATGGTGGCCTCGGTCGGTCCGTAAAAATTGTGCACGGCGCCGGTCGGTCCCCAAGGGTCGAGCATCTCCTGCTTGAGTGGCTCGCCACCCGTGATGAACACGCCGCGGCAGAGACTGGGCACATCGTTGGGGTCAAGCAAACGACCTAGACTCGGGGTGAGGTCGATGTGTGTGATTTCGAGCCGCGATATCGTGCCGGCCAAGTCCTCCAAGATCAGATCACGCGGGGCACCAACCAGGGTCATACCGACAGACCAGGCCCAATACTGTTCGAGGACAGCGACATCAAAGTGGAAAGAAGCGAATTGCAGCCAGCGGGAGGTGTCGGTATCGTAGTGGTTACGGAACAGCTCTTGGAAGGCCAGCATACACTGCACGGCGTTCTCGTGTGTAATGGCACAACCTTTGGGGGTGCCCGTAGTGCCAGATGTGTAGAGACAGTAGCAAACATCGCTGGGCACCGTAGGACGGCGGCCACTGGATGAGACGTCTCCATTGACAGAATCGGTGGCAGCTTCCAAAGATGCCTCATCAATGGCAATGACCTTAGTACCTTCCGTGATATCAGACAGCCCACCAGAGGAAACAGGCTCTGTAGCCCGGGTCACGTCCGTTAGGAGCAATGGTGCTCCCGCGTCTTGGAGGATAAAGTCTTTGCGCGAAGAAGGTGCACCGGGATCCAGGGCAAGATATGCACAGCCAGCTTTGAGAATGCCCAACATGGCAAAGATGGCTTCGGGGCATTTATCGAAGCAGATGGCCACGATTGACCCGGGCTCCGCATACTGGGAGACAAGACTGGCGACCTGGTTGCCACGAGCATTGAGTTCAAGAAAGGTCCACTCTTTGCTGACGGGGACACCGCCAGCGTTCTCGTCAAAAGCGGTGACAAACTGGAGGGCTGTCTTTGTCGGCCGCAGCTTGGCCTGGCGTTCGACAAACTCATGCAGTAATTTAACGTCTGAAGGGAGTTCGCTTGAGCTGGGAGGTAGCACACTGTAAAGGCCAGGATTCATTGCCACGAGATCATCTTCACAGCCGTTCGGATGGGATGCAATGTGACCGACGGTAGCATCAAGCTGCTCCAAGAGAAGGGACGCATGCTCGCTCGGAAGAACGCTGGTGTCGAAGGTGATCTGATACAGCAGCGGTTTATCAGACGACTCCGTGATGGCCTCGATGGAGATGGGATAGTCGACGATGGCTTGCTCATCGGCAACTGTCCACGGGTTATTGTCGGAGCTTGGTCCACTCTCTGCGCTCTGGTAGACTAGGAGCGTGTCGAACAGCCGGGCATCGGGCTGGCCAAGCCATCTTTGAATTTGGCGCAAAGGGACGTGTTGTGACTTGTGCAAAAGAATGTTTGCATTCATCATCTGCTCAACCAACGATCTGTTTTCTGACATGTTCTGGGAGACGACTGGCAGAGTCGAGATGCATGGGAAGACGGCACGCTCAGTTGTGTCCGTATTGCGGCCCGAGAGAACAGCGCCAAAAACGACAGAAGAATCGCCCACGTAGGACGAGAGGATTCGGGTCCACGCGGCTTGGATGACCGCGTGCATAGTAAAGCCAGAGTTTTGCACGGCGGCTTGCAAACTGCTCAGGGTTTGCGAGGAAGGCCGTTTCAGAACCCCATGTCCGGGAGCTTCTTTGAGAGGCGTCAACACCGGGAAGCTGTTGACAACGGTTTGCGCACCCCGTTCCTTCCATAAGCCAGCCAGCGTTGACGAAGGACCGGTCAGCGAGGCGACCTGGTGAAGGATGTCTGAGACCACGAGGTCTATTGATGGAGAATTCTCTCTCTTTGTCTCGTTTCCATTTACGAATCCGGCAACGTCGTCCAGAAGGGTGCGCAGGCTAGCTGCATCGTACAGTGCGTGGTGAATGGCAAGGTGGCAGGTGACACTATCACCGTCGCTGCCTTCAACAATAACCACTTGCCACGGTGGAAGCTGAAGGTTTCTGAGGGTTTCGAGGGTTGCCTCGGCTTTCCATTTAGAAAGATCAAACACAGAAGATGCACCGTCTTGACTCTTTTTGACACGGAGAACGCGAGGCTGGGATTCCATTGACTCCGAAGAAATCTGGATCATGGCAAATGGAGACAATGCGCTCAATGCATCGTCATCATCGTTGTCGCTCGCACCATCCATGCTAATGAAACCTGTCCGCAGCATTGGGATGGAAGACGTAGCGTGCTTCCAAGCCTTTCCCCACATAGCGCTATCGAGATTCGGGGTATTGTCTCCTTGCTTCGGCTCGAACGTGATGAAGTTAAAGTAGTGTTTTCCTTTTGACCGAACGAACTCGGTGAGCAGGCCAGCTTGCAAGGGAGTGCAAGGAAGAATAGCTTCAATCTCATTGTTAAGATAGAAGCCATTTTTGTCCAGGACGGGCTGGGCAGCTGCGCGAAACGCGTCGAAATCCAGCGTTTGCGGCTCGAGGAGTGCAGGCGATGCGGCGGAGGCCGACCAACTCGGAGGCGTGTGCACCACGGATGTATCCGGTGTGAGAAACTCGGAGCCGTTGGAGGCCGTGGTGGGTCCCGTGGCCAGGACGAGTGGTGGTGACAGAAATCCGGCCAGTGCCACGCAGCTGGGATGTTCCATGACGTCCACGGCCGAGACTTGCAGTCCTCGCTTGCGGAGGACAGATGCCACCTGCACGGCGCGGACGCTGTCGAGACCGAGGCGGTAGATGGTCGTATCGCGCCGAATCTTGTCTTCAGGCACACCGGCGAGCTGGGACAGCACCGCACGAATAGTCGACTCGGTTTGGGTCCAGATTTGGCTGGATTTGCTGATATGGTCGTTATCCAACTCATTGTCTTTCCCTTCTTTCTCTTGAACTTCTGCTTCCAGGTGCAGGTCGTCAAGGTTGTCTTGCAACGATTGCGGCAGGTCTTTGCGTCCCGGGATGTTGGATGATGAGAACTTTATGAGCGTTGTGAGGAGCGTACCGAACAGTTCAACAACGAGCGGTGCTGCTTCTGGGGTAAAAATGTGTCTTCAATAAAATATTAGCCACGTTTTTACTTTCCCGTTTTATTTTGATTCTGAGCCCCATTGTGTGAACACGTACTTGTCAAAGTGAAGACGACCTTCAATCTCGTCCTTGTCATGGTCAGGGACAAGTTCGAAAACGATTGGAAGCTTGTGGCGTTAGTGACTATCCAGCAAAATGTGTTTATCCCCACACGAGTAGCTTACATCCATCTCACCGTCGTCCCGCTCCAAGGTCCAGACTGTTTTGTCTAGCGGTCGCGATGGCTGCTGGAGCAACAGCAGACTGTCAAAAAGTCGCCGGCCGTAGCTATGCTTCCGCTGGATCTGCCTCAAGGGGGTAAACTGGTGCAAAAGCAGGTCCGGGTTCTGGGCTTGGAAGTAGGACAGCAAGTCACGGTTCGATTGCAGGACGGAGAGGTCGGCACGAACAGGCAGCGTGTTAAAGCACGGTGCGACCAACAAATCCACGTCTTCGACAGCGACGGAACGGCCGTTGTAGACATTGCCGAAGCAAATGTCGTCCGTCCGCAAGAGGATACTTATCGTACTGGCCCAGGCAGCCTGACAGGCGGTCAAGAGCGAGTAGCCCAGATGCTTTGCCTGGTCTTGGATGCTGGACAAATGGATGTCAAGAGATTGTGTCAGGATGCCATTCGCAGTCTCTGATCCAACCGATTTATCTGAGAGCAGCAATTTCGGCTTGAAACCAGCGAGATGGCCATCCCAAAATTTCTCGGTTGACGGCGGAAGGTCTAGTGACTGCTCAAGGAAAGTGCTAAACTGCGGCACTGGTTTCAAGATCGGAGAGTATGGCTCTCTGCTGATCTTGTGGACAACCTGCTCTACCTCCCACAGAAGACGACCCATCGCCTCACCGTCATAGACTGCATGGTGGCAGGCAAACGATAGGTACGGTGTCTTCTCATCTTTGATGATTGCAAACGAAACAGGTGGCTGGAACGAGTCGACCGGACTGGAGAGCGACTGTGCATGTTGTTCAACAAGGTCATCAAGACTGTCCGTGGCGGACGTACTGAGCTCCAGCCATGGCGCAGTGTAGGTGTCCAAGACAACTTGTGCAATGGGGTACGTGGCGTGGTCTGTCGTCACAAAGCACGTACGCAGGATATCTTGACGGGCGCACGTCTCCTTCCAGGCGACTTGAATGCGATCGCCGTGCGTTGTGAGACGGAAGAGCATGCGGTTGACATAGGACTTGCCCCGGGTCGGTGATACCAGCATAGCCTCCTGCAGTGGCATGCACGGCAAGGCAGGTTTGGTCGATGACAGGCCTCGCTCGTGGAGGTTTGACTGGAGTTCGGACAAAAACTGTTGTGAAAATACGTCCAGCGTGAAGGCTGATGATTTGTTGTCCAAGGTCGCCTGCGTTGTTTCCGTTTTCCCTTTGATCAGTTGTGCTAACTGTGCGACTGACATATTTCGCAGAATATCGGAGATGGCCAGGCGTTTCTTTGATACAGACTCGCTGAGACGCCGCGCGACGTGAATAGCAGACAAAGAGTCAAGGCCAAGGCTGGCCAAGGGCGTCCAGCGGCCAATACTATGTGCGTCTGTCTTAAGAATATCGGCCACAATGTCAGAGACTTGCCGCTCAAGGTCTGTCCATTGCGTGACATCGCCATCGGTACCTGCATCAGCCGTGCTGGAATTATTTGCGACAGCCGATAGTTGTTCTTGGGAGAGTCTGCGGAAGGTATCAAGAAGCAGAGTTTTGTTTACTTTGCCGGCTGGTGTCAGGGGCACAATTGCAATTGGCACCAGGAAAGTAGGCACCATGTAGATCGGCAACCGGGACTGCAGCTCATGGAAGAGAGACGTCGCCAAATCTTGGCTAGCTTCGAGAACATGGAATGTGGAAGAATTTGAGGAAGCGGGCACGAAAAAGGCGGCGAGCTGCTCAGAGTTGGTCTCGGACTCGTCCTGATGAACGAGAAGCGTCACCGCCTTGGACACGAGCGGTGAGACGCAGAGGATGGCGTTGATTTCGTTAAGCTCGATCCGTTGACCCCGCAGCTTGATCTGGTCGTCGATGCGGCCCGTAATCATGAGCGAACCGTCGGGCAGCATGCGGCCAATGTCACCAGATCGGTAGAGCCGACCATAGACAGGGTGTTGAATGAATTTCTCGGCTGTCAATGATAGCAGGCCAAGGTAGCTCGCAACGACTTGATCGCCACCGAAACAAAACTCGCCGACAGCGCCAAGAGGGACTGTTTTACTACTGTCGTCACCAATGCAGAGGACCACCGTCGACGTGTTCTCAAAGGCAAACCCAAGATGGCGGATGGTATCACCCAGCGCCATTTTCTTGACGGTGCAAATATTCGTCGTCTCGGATGGCCCATATCCTATTTTGTTAGAGAAGGACGTTTTACCAAATTTGGGTGTGAGAGATGTATACCTTGGAACAGCTGTTTCGCCCAAGTAGTGGCCGCCCGTTCTGTGAGCGGCTCACCGGCCGTGACAAGAAACTCGACAGAGGGTGTGCTTTTAGGGTCGACCAATGCGGCGACCGTCGGCGTCATACTAAGATGCGTGATGCCAAAGAGGCGGATGGCGCGCTCCAGGTCGGCAAACAGCACGTCGTTTGTTGCCGAGCACAGGCACAGACCGTAGACCCAGCTAAAGAAGATCTCAAAGACGGACACATCAAAAGCTTGCGAGCACGACTGCAGCAGCCGCCCGCCGTTCTGATCAGAGACGGGGTAGATTCGCGAGAGGACGTCGAGGTTGCTGCAGATGTTGAGCTGTGTGACACAGACGCCTTTAGGCATGCCGGTGCTTCCCGAAGTGTAGATAATGTTGGCAATCCGTGTCGGGTCCATAAGGATGACTTCGCTCTCGTCAAAGTCGTCATCGGAAAAGAGACTAAGGTCGGCTGTTTGCAAGTCGAACACGGGACATACGCCAAGGCCAGAGAGGTCGCTTGTGGCACCAGTGTCAGACAGAGTGCAGCGAGTACCAGCTTGGTCGAGAATGGTCTGTATTCTGGCCAACGGTGTAGTTGGCAGCAGAGGCAGGTATGCGCACCCTGCCTTGAGTATGCCCAGAATGCCCGCGTACAAGAGTACAGATTTGTCCATGACAATGGCCACAGCGTCGCCGGTTTTCACGCCAAGTGACTGCCGCAGACAGCGTGCAATGCGGTTGGCCAGTCGGTTAAGCTCATCAAAGGTGAGAGTAGTGCATTGCATCGAGCCATCACCACCGTCTTGACCAGCTTCAAACGAATTTGCAAAGCAAACCGCAGGCCGGTTGGGCGTCCTCTTGGTGGTTTCTTGCACGAGATAAGCAAGGTCGGGATAGCCATCGAAAGACCGGTAGTCAAGATTGTGGCGGGACTGCAAGGCTGGTGGGATAGCAGCGTGCACGGTTGAAATCGCCTCATCAATGTTGTCGACCAAGTGTCCAAAGACAGCGGCATACTGCTCCATCAGTTTATCCACCTGGGCTTCCGGGAACGTGTCGGCGTAAAACGTCGTTTTGATTCGAAATGTGCCGCTGCTTCGGCCGTATCGTGTCTGTGGCTCCACCTCCCAGAGCAGTTTTGTTTCCAGGTAGTCTTGGTGGTCGATTTCACGAACCATATCATCCCAGTCTGCGTGGCTGTACATCGATTCTTGGTAGACGAACAAGACATCGTACAGTGGCTGACCAGGGCGTATGCCGGCGATTTTCTTGATTTCGGGGAGCGGGAGGAACGCATGCGCCAGCAGGGCGCGGTTGGATGCGTGGATGTTCAGCAGCAGATCGCGGATGGTCCGCATGCGAGACAGGTCCGCGCGGAGCGGTACGGTTTGCAGGCAAGGGCCCATGATGTACATGATGTTGTCCACTAGAATGGTGCGGCCCGATGTGACCGTACCCAGAACGATATCCGGCGAGCCAACAAGACCACTCCACAGCCACGCCAGCGCGGCCTGGAAGAGGGTTTGAGTGCTGCATCCCACGGCATTGGCCACGCGGTCGATCTTGGCCTTGTCTACTGCTTCGCCGTCAACAGTAGTCAGAGTCGTCGCTCGTGTGAGGACTTGCCCTGTGATGTCGCGGCGCGGGTTCAGTTCCGGAAGGGCGCTCGGCTGGAACGCATTGAGGGTCTCGGCCCAGAAGCGCTCGGCTGCGTTCCGTTGCTCTGTAGTAGTCGTACGATAATATCGAACAACAGAAGAGTAGGGGTTGGTAGACCACGAGGACTCGCCTCTCAAGTACGAATTTAAGTCACGGCGGATAAGATCCAGGGACCAGCCATCGTACATCGCATGGTGCATATGAAGAACAACGCGAGTCTCTTCGACTTGATCGAGATCGGCATCTTCAATCTCCACATAAAAGGGCATAAGAAAAGAAGCCTCTGTATCGAACTGAAAGTCGCGCTGCAAATGCTTCACCGTTCGTGTTTGGTTTTCAACCCCTTCTCGGCGGATGACTTGCACAAACCGGCCCTGGTACTGGGCAAAGCTGGTCCTCAGTGCCTCGTTCTGGCCGATTTGAAACCCAAGGCCCGAGTCAATGTTGTTGGGATCCATGTTTTCTCGAATCCCAAACTCAATCCAGTTGCAATAGGCCCTCGGATCGACAAGCGTCTCGGCCAGCATGGCGGCTTGTATTGGGCTGCATTCCACCACGCGTTCGACATCGTCTGGCTTGAAATGGTTCCTGACAAGCGGATTCTCGGCAAAGAGTGCAGCTGTATCAATGATATGGTCTTGCTCCTGTGTTTCCATCGTGTCGGGTTCTTCTGGTGTGGACTGTCGTATGCGCACATGCAATGCTGCGAGCGTCTTTGTCTCGAGGACATCCACAGCGCTTACATGTGACAACCCGGACTTTCGAATTGAGGCGGCAAAGCGGATAGCTTTCAATGAATCCAAGCCTGCCGCGGCAAGAGGCGTTGTGCTGCTAATGGTTGAGCCCAGGACCGACCGTGCAATGTCGTGTAGCTCGCGATCGAGGTCGTCCTTGAACTCAGCTGGAGGGGAGTCTGCCGTTTGCTGTATCGTGGATTCTGCGTACTCGCTGGAGAGTCGTTTGCGGTCGACTTTTCCAGATGCTAGTCGAGGGAAATCGGGCATGAGGACAATGTCGCCGGGGATCATAAAGCGCGGCAGCCACGATCGGCACGATTCCAGGATGGCCTCTTCCAAGCCGTTGGATGCGGCCTCTGGAAACGCCTTGGGCCCGACGTCGCAAAACGCAACAAGAATGCCGTTGATGACAGCCGCGACGCTTCCGAGACAGCCACTGGTGCGGAGGACGGCCTGCTCCACCTCGCCCAGCTCGATCCGCTGGCCGCGCAGCTTGACCTGCCCGCCAGACAGACGGCCAGAGCACTCGAGGATGCCCTCGTCGGTGATGCGGGCCTTGTCGCCCGTGCGGTATAGTCGGCCATGTTGTTCAGTGTCAATAAAAGCTGCAGCTGTCTGCTCAGGACGGTTAATGTAGCCGCGGGCCAGTTGGTAGCCCCCAACAGCCAGTTCACCGACCTCGCCCAATGGGACGATTCGCGGGTCTCCCGAGGCCTCTTTGTCGCTTCCATCACCCTCGTCATCCGGGATGGCCAGAATATAAGCCGACACTGTATCCAGCGGGAAGCCAATGTTCTTCACGGATGCGGCACCATCCAGCGCCGGCTGCAATGTGCTGCATCACCAGTTAGCCTACCGATCTGCTTTGATCAATTATTCACACAAGTTGAGAACTCACCAGTGGATGGCCGCTTCTGTGGGACCGTACATGGCCCAGAGAATGCTGGTCTGCTCTGGACCGGCACCGAACTCGCAGACCACGGGCTCCGTCAGCATTTCACCAATCGTCAGGAGCAGCCGCAGGCCAGGCGCGTTGGCTCGGCTCTGCAGCAGGCTGCCCGCCACCGTCGGCGTCAGCTCGCAGGCATCCACATCGAGGGACCGAATTACGGCCGGCAGGTCGTCAAGCATCTCGGCCCGGCTGCAGCAGACAAGCGTGGCGCGGCGGAACCAGGGGAAGAATATCTCAAAGACGGAGACGTCAAAGGTCGGCGCCGCAAACTGAAGGAAGCGGTGGAAGTCGGGCACGTGGCGGTCGTGGGACAGCAGGCTCTGGGTGGCCGCGCCGTGCGGGACGCCGACGCCCTTGGGTGTTCCCGTCGAGCCTGACGTGTACATGACGTAGGCCAAGTCATCGGGGCCGACGGTCCGAGGCAACACCGGAGGTTCTGACGTTGCCGATAGTGCGTCTGGCCTGTCAAAGAGGCGCAGCTTGTCAACAAGAATGACCTGCAGGGACGCCGTCACGTCCGCCGGAAGCTTGGCCGCCATAGCCGAGGTCGTCAACACAACATCGGCGCCCACGTCGCCCAAAATGAAGCGGATGCGGTCGGGCGGCGCGTCCAGCTGGATGGGGCAAAAGGCACCGCCGGCCTTGAGGATCGCCAGGAGAGAGACATAGAGCTCCGGTGCCTGTGGAATCAATACCGGGACGACGAGCTCTTTCGGGGCCGAGGCCGCAGATACGCCCGACACGTCCGAAATGGCGTGCAATTGCTGAAGAATCTTGGTGGCCAGAGCACCGGCTATCTGGTGCAGCTCGGGATACGACAGCGTCACATGCGTGTCGTCCAGGGCCCGGTAGTCGAGCGCCGGTAGTTGTGGCACGGGCTCGGCCAGCGGCGCACTGGCCGCATTGTGATCTGTTGCAGCCGCTGTGTCGGTGCGGTCACCACTCAAGGCTCCGGACACCAGTAAGTGAAGCAGCTCCGGCCCGGGCAGCTTCAGGGGCTCCGGGTTTAGAATCGAACGTTGTTTGTTGTCTCCCATACTGTTTTGTTGTGTCTTAGCTGTTGGTGTTGTTTGCTATGATGTCAAAGATCAGCCAACGAAAACACGGCTTGACAATGCTATTCTCGATGTCGATGGGCGTTGGAAGGCTGCAATATCGCAGGTAAAGCAAAATAAGAATGCTGCAAAATGCAAGAATAAACAAAAATCTATAATGCGTGTAGCTCTAGTATGTCGAAAGCATCGTGGTTTGTTGAGGTGAGGTCAGTTTGGGAGGTGCTGGTAGCTAAAGGCGTGCTCGGGGGTGGAGAGCGCATGTACAAAGCTCCAGGGGTGAGGCTCCAGGTATGGGAAAGATAGAGGATCTGGGATGCCACGAGAAGAGCTTGCATGCTGGAGCCCTCTCAGACGACCGCTCCACTGGCGAGTTCTGGGTCTCGTGTTGACATGTAAAAGAGACGACTGTCACGTTTTAGTGGTGATGAGCTTCTTCTTGCTTTCTTTCTCCCTTTTTATTTCTCTCTGTGCCGAGCATAGCTCCAATGGGGCCCCTAAACGGGTCGCAAATCCGACTACGGAGGTAAGTGCGAAGGGTGGTTCGGACGAGAGCTGTAGAGGGAAAGAGCAAGTCGCCCACACGCTTTGTAAGAGGCAAGAGCGTGTTGATGGGCGCGCTTGCTCTACAGGGCAGGTCCTCTCTCAATAAGGAAAGCGCCACCAGTGTGTGTGTGTGGATTGAACAAACTCAACTCGTCTTCCTCTGTCCTCTCTTCCAGTTCAGATTTCGAGGTAGAAGTACGGAAGCACAGCGGGCGTGGGCAGCTGCAATACACACTGCGCTTAAGCTATCTGGGCTATCGCCGCAGGGCGACCCAAAAAAAGGGCACGCGCAGTGATGGCCTGCCCTGTGGCCCTGCATTTCAGTTTGGGGATCATGCTGTGAGCTGTTCCTTCCTGCTGCAAGGTCATCATGGCTCTTTCCTATTTTAGAAGTGTTCCTTCCAAAACACAAAAACATATGTGGCACATGTCCGTTGTCCCATTTTGTTCATTTGTCTTATTCATTTTTTTTACTTATTTCTCATGTAAGAGAAAGGCCAGTGAGTCCCTTTTGTCACCATAAGTCCTCGCAAACCTCCGAAACACTGTGCACTCCGTTGCCCGCCCCGAGAATGGAGGCCGACCCGTAAATATGGGGGTCGTCGTCAAGAAACCGGAGACGTGGGACACGTTAGAAATACAGGGGGGAAAGGAACAATGGGCAAAAGGCGCTGGATCAGTGAGTAAGTTCGCAGGGCAGATTTTGCTTAGCGTGGGGTGCACTTGCCGGGTATCCCAAAAGTATCTTACCATTACAAGTAAAGTGCGTCGTGACCAGGCAGACGCCGTTCCATTCTGACGCCTTGTAAAACAGGGCAGCCAGCCAGATGCCGCTGGAACACTTGCAAGGCTCGGGATGCGGACGGCAAATGGCCAATCGTGGCCCATAAGATGCTGACGACAAGGTTCTGTGTAAATGTCTGTCCACCAAGTGGAGTGAATGGTGTGGGATATCACAGTATCACAATATCGCAATGGGGGCTACAAGTTGTTTTATTGTTCATCGCTTTTTACGAGAAGCGAGGCAAGCGAAGAATAAATCCAAAAAGGCAATGTGTGAATTCAGGAAAAGTACAGCTTAGCCTTAGCTCCGAGTTGGGTGGAAATGTGTCAGAAGCACGAGTCAGATCGAGAGAATGAGAACAGGGCGTGCTCAAAACGCCACCAAAAGAAAAGTAAGAACGGTGTAAAATAAATATACACCCGACCGGAGAAAAGAAGGAAAAGAGAGGATGTAGAGGGCATGAACGCCGATGAAGAACATGAATGTGAATACGGAGTGCAGGACATCGAAAGTCGCATCGAAAAGGCGTGGGAGTGAAAATCCGAGAGGTGGCGAGCAAACGAGCGAGAGAGGGGGAGTGAACCAAGTGATTGCGCCCCTCTTCTTCCCATCAGCATCCTTGCCAGGCCCCGGGCCCCATCACATCTGCTAAAGTTGGCCCAGAGCCTGGCCAGCCGAAGACGATCTGCGGAAGAAGATCAGGGCCGACTCCAACCGGGAATGGCTTCTTCTTCTAGCATGCGTCGTCGTCGTCATGCGTGGATCGCCTACGCGCCTGGTGAGCGCATATTTTAGTCTTATTCACATGTCCCCTTCGTTTTCGTTGAGCTAGCCAGGCCATGTTGTGTCTTGCCTTACGACGCAGAGCCATTGGAACGATTTCTACGGGGTTGCAAAGGGAAGCAAGAACGATAACCGAGCTCTTCAACAACAAGGGGAAAGCATCATCACGCTGCGTTTCTCACTCTCTGTTATTACTTTATGATCTGACCATTGTCATATTCAACATCATCTTTCATGGGTACGCCAACATGAAAAATGAAGCCATGCCAAGCCCGAGCCCCTCCTCGAGAACAACCTGTCCTCCCCTTTTCAACACGACGTAATGCAATCACCTACTTTGGTCATCGGCGAACAATGGAGGAAGAAAGGAGCGCCTCCCCTGGCCTGATGGCATGCAAGATGCGTGCAATTCCCACGCCCACAGCACGCCTCTCACGCGCGTTTCTTGCCTGTCCCAGGTGCCACCCACGCCTCTAGCTCCATGCATGTGCCGTTTGTTTTACCTTTCGTCTTCCTTTTTTGCTTCTTCTGTTGGTCGTTTGGGCCATTGCATGCTTTCTCTTTTTCTCGAGCTTGCCTCTCACGGGTCACATCTGGCCTCAAGTTACTCCCTCTCCCACTCGCTTCGTTGACCTCTTTCTTCACTAACGTTCCTTCCCCTCCCCCCCCCCCCCAAACACCTTTTTTTTACATTTGATGTTTCTCCCATCTGCATCCCACGCGCACGCACACACCGCAAACATCCACACCCACCACGACGCCCGGCCCCCCCTTACATGGGAAGCATGCTGCCTGTACGACGCCCGCCATCTTTTCTTTTTCTTTTTCTTTTTCTTTCCTTTTCCTTCATCGTAGCGAATGACCATGCTTCCTTTGAGCCAGTGATTACTTCCTGCTCTCTCTGACTGGCTCGGTTGAAAAGCGGTTTTGTGCGGTTTCTCATTGTGCGACAAACCCACGAGCTGGCAAGGTGCGGCTGTCAAGCCCTTCGATGCGGGATGTGATGCAATGGGAGGTTGCTGATGCGATGGGCTTGTGCATCCTCATCCCTCGTGCGCCTTGTGCGGCTTCCAATCCGCCATCACCAGCCGATGGATTTCATTTCCGACCACCCTGATTTGCTCCATGTCTACATGGTTATTGCCGAGCTTTGATCTCCGATCGAATGACAACGTCTGCATTTCTGCTGATGCTACCTGGTCGCTTCGTCAAGCGATGCCGTGAACGACGGACACCCTACCGTCGCCCTTCCCCCCCCCCTTCTTCTCCATTGCTCTTCTCCTTCCAAGGATCTCGTCAAGTGGTAGCAGGCCCGGTCCGTCCTAGTAGCTGGGCGTCATAATTTCCTGCTAGTCAAGTGTGGCTGGTGAGGTTTGGGCCAGATCGTTCCTTGTTGCATATTTTTCGTGTTAGGCAATGTACCAACACTGGTAAGATACGTGTTAATGTAGGCCGCTGTTTGGTGAAGATTCAAGTAGATTTGTAGAATGTATCAAAGGTCTGTATTTGCTCGATGAATAGAAGAAAATGTCATGTGAAAACCTGGATGGAATGATAGTAATTATTGTATGAAAAAGTGATTTTTTTTATTTAAGCCAAAAGAGAGAATAAACATTCGTAGGAATAGACACGTCAAGAAATAAATAATAAACGAGATAAATTCAAAATTCGTTGTCAAAATCCACAAAAAATCAAAACTCTAGTTGTTACCAAAAATCGAGTCGACTATCTCGCCAGAGCGCGTGGCCAGGACAGACAGCAGTGTGTCGCTCAACTGTAAATATTGTTAGCCTGAGAACCCACAAAACAATAAGTGACGTCAAAGAATCAGCTTACCCCGTGTGTGCCTTCACAACAGCCTTGCAGCCAGACACCCGAGCCAGGCGCAATGCGGCCCGGAGCAAACTCGACGTGATAATCGCGGGCGACGCCGAGCACCTTGGTCGTGCCGATGTTCGACGCAGTCGTATCGTTTACCTCCCAGGTGCCGATGCTATCGTCTGTGTTGTTTGTCGCCTTCGTAGGCTGCTTTTCTGGGAGAAGCGGCCACAGCCCCTTGAGCATAGTTACATGGCTGTCTCTCTTGTAGCCAGTGGCCGCAACAATGAGATCGACGTCGAGTGCTTCGGCCTCGGCTGAAGTGCCATTTTGATATGGCTCCACGAACAAGCGTAGCGAGTCCTTCTCGCCAGACTCGACACGGGCAACTTGGCTAGCCCCTAGGATGCGGTGCGGCCATTGCTTTTCGTCTGTGCCAAGCTCACGGCGCTGGTGGTACATACGTTCGTAGAGAGCTTCAATCAGCTCGAGGCGGACGACACCGTAGTTGGTCGGCCGCGCATCTGCAAGTAGGTTCTTTCTGTAGCTGGCCGGCTTCGGGTACAGACTGTCAATGTACTCGGGGTTGAAGATGGAGTTGACGCTGTAAATTAATTAGCTACTATTCCGATTGCAGTCATTTGAAAGGATTCTGAAAACTCACAACGGAGAGTCGTCACTGGGACGGAGAAACTCAGACCGCATCACAAGATAGGTCTGTGAGTTTGGGTACAGCCCCTGGATGTTGTTGAAGATCTCAGCTGCACTCTGACCAGCTCCAACTACGGCCACGCGATACGGAGCCTGCGGGTTGTTGAGAATGGCTGGCACAAGGTGTCCGTATTGCGATGAATGAATGACGCGCGGGTGAGATGCCGGTAGACAAGCCGGCAGTGACGGCTTGCCGCCAGTGGCCATGAGCACGTTGCGTGCGCGGTATACCTGTTCACTACCGGACGTGACATTTTTGGCAACGATACAGAACGTGGACTCAGGCGTCTCGCCATTTTTCAGTTGCTCTTCGTTGTTCGTAGCCTCGGCGTCGACGGCAACGACCTCACTGTTGTAGATCACAGACTCGTCGAATGAGCTTGCACACCAGCGTAGATAATCCTCATACTCAGCACGAGCAGGAAGAAAGGTGCCGAGGTTGGTAAACTCGACAAGTCGTCCTTTTTCGTGTAGATAGTTTGTGAATGTGAAGGCAGAGCGCGGGTTCCGAAGCATGGCCAGATCCTTGATAAATGAAATCTGCATTTTGGCTCCGGGGAGGAGCATACCGGCATGCCAGGCAAATCGATGCTGTTTCTCAAGAAACAAGATTTTGGGGGCCGTCTTGAGCGTTCCCGCCTCAAGAGCGTCATGGACAGCCACAGCAACAGCAAGGCTGGCCGGCCCGAAGCCAACACAGACCAAGTCCTGCACTTCATCGGACACAGCTGGCCGGAGCCGGGACTGGTTAGCTGTTGAATGTTTTCCATTTGCAACGTTCGTGCCATTCACGCCGTTAGGTGAGTGGCCGTTGGCGTGGTGGCCGCTCCCGTTTGTATTGCCGGAGGTCGTCATATTGCGTAGTTGTTGAGAATTGTAGACTTTGGATGTGAGTTGTGTTGATGTAGAAATAACAATCTAGACTTCCTTTTCGAGGATAATAGCTTAGGCGGCGCAAGCCACACTTTTCAACCTGATACCGATATCCCCGAGAAATGTAGCAGAGTCGGGAAGACAAGCAGTCAACGAGTGGTGTGCCCTGGCCGTGTTGATCTTCATCCCACGCAACCTTGGCGTTGGCTAATGTGCTGGCTTTTTTCTTTTCTTTTTCAATTATGTTTTGTTAGAACCTCAGAGCATTCCAGTTGATGCATTGCTCCTCTTGCCCCATCAGGAAGTATGTGCGCGTGCACGACGGACGCCCTTCATAACTTGTTGCTCCCTGTGCATATTTTACAAATGCTATTCTTGTTTGATGCTCTCTCTGCCGCTAGTTGCTTTATGGTGGTCTTGAAGCAGGAAAAGAGCTAGGGAGGTTGTGGTGTGGGGGGTGGGATAAGCGGGAAACGAATAAAGCCACTACGTACGACGTAAGAGATTTATGTGCGAGCTTCTGCGCGCGCCAGATTCGATGCAACAGTCATCGGTTGAAAGGGGGGAGAGAAAGGGGGGAGAGAAAGGGAGGGGAAGGGAGGGCGGACAGTTTAGCCATGGTGATGGATGCCAGGTTACAACACGAGGAGCTGTGCGTTCGACGGCCAATGTGAAGCGGCCACCGGCCTAGAAGTCACTATTGCTGCCTCTCAAGGTTGCATGGAACTCACGAAGTGGGATGGACGGAAAAGCCGCAAAAAACACACCATTGTTAGGTGGGCAGTTCGGAAAGGCAAGGCCTGTGTGCCTGTACGTACACACATGTCTGACTGGTGCACGCATTCTCGTATGAGGAACGAAGATGCTGCGGTCGGGGCGGCAAGAATGACCCCTCTGCATCCTCCCAACTCTTCTAACACAGAGTGCATACGAAGTACACACAGCACTCGTGTGCACTCCGTAATACTCTCACGGCAAAGTCCATGTAGCTGGTGAGAATTTTTCTGCTGCTCTTTCACGAAACAAACAAGGTTGGAGTCTCGGTGGAGCGACCACAAATGTGGATGTCGCCGGTGGGCGAGCGGCGGCATATGGTTGGCCATCCTTGGCGGTAGCCCTAGAGCCGATGACGCAGGCCGAATGGTGAGCTAGTTTTCTGTGTATTGTCGCTCACGTTCGCGACTTTCAACGGTACGACGTACTCACTCTTGCTTTTTCTCTCCGGGCAGGATGATGCCCGTGCCTTGCTTGATGGGCCGCAGAAGCTTCCGAAAGATCCCTCAGGGTGGAGACAGACGCCCGGAGCCCAGAGGCGATGTCGGCGTTATCTCTAGATCTGATAAGATGTGCCGAGCTTCGGGATCCAACTAAAATCATCTTGGCCCGCGTGGATGAAGAGTTTTCTGCACATCGTTGATTTTGTTTGTAACGTTTTCAGTTTTGTGGTTCCATAGACAATAGTTTTGACACTTTGGCGATCCGTTCGGAGCTTTCACAGGGGCTGGAACTATTGTTTTCTTAGCCGAGCGCCCTAAAGTACCGGTCGTCAGCCAGAGAAACTCCGTGAATTCTTCGTATTCCAAGAAACTCCTTTGTCGCATCTAACATTGCGTGTCGATCGTCACGTAAAATCAAAGCCAATCGGAACCAAGAAACGTCCGAATGAGGAAGCTCGAAAGGTAC
Organism: Sporothrix dimorphospora; assembly: GCA_021397985.1. NCBI lineage: Eukaryota > Fungi > Ascomycota > Sordariomycetes > Ophiostomatales > Ophiostomataceae > Sporothrix > Sporothrix dimorphospora. The sequence goes on from WOUA01000055.1 coordinate 63,769, forward strand.
TTCCTTCACCTCCTTCTCTTGGAGACAAGATGATCTGATAAGATGTCATCCGCCCCCCCGTTGATCCGTGAAAAAATCACTCGCTGGACGCGGCTCACATGCAACGTGCTGGAGCGACTTCGGAACGACCAGCTGGAAGAGGGAAGAAAATTCAAGTTTGGAGCGGCTTACCGTTCCAGTGCAGTTGCAGTGCAGTCGACAAAGAGCGACGCAGCTGATGCACAGTATCCACCGCCGGTTCACAGCAGGCAATTGCCGAAAGAAGACTCGCGTCTTTTCGAGGGTGCATCGGATGCCACAGCAAAGGCGCGTCGAATACCACGCCCGCTCCTCTCTCTTTTTCTCTCGAGAAAAAAGCATCACCAAAGACGACGAGTGACCTATCTCCGGCGACGGAGCACACAAGAGACACTCGATGTACGACGACAATGAGTGGTATCCCGCTGATTCGAAAAGAAGACAGACATGAAGAAAGCGGCGCACAATTGCGAAATTGACGGTGGGCGGTTGCGAATTTGCGCGACAATGGGCGTGGGGACGTGTGAGCTGCGGCGGGACAAGAAGCGACCCGACATTGACGGCGATTCGAAAAGACGGTCGCATGCCTTGCTCGTACGCGTCGGTGATGCTTAAAGAGAAGCATTGCCTCTTTCGTGACCCCAAGGCAATTGGAGTCAACAAAAATCACGACATGGAAGACGGAGGAAAGATGGCTAGGCCACAGACTGGAAGGAGCGGCCAAGGCTGTTTCTTGCTTCGTTGTCGGCAACTACGATCGAGCAGCCCTTCGTCGTTTCCTCTTTTGTTTCGCGTTTGGCAAGTGCCACCAGCAAACGCAACTGCCGCGCAGCAAGCGATGTTGGACAGGAAAGAGCAAACGGACGGAATGGCAAGTGCGAAGCCTCATTTTCGAGACAACAGGAAGGCACGGTTGCAAGGAAGGCAGCACCGACGCAAAAGGAGAGGTTACCCAAGGCTGTGCTGGATGCAGTGTCGCGTGCTGTGGCGCTACAAGATGTCGTGCAGCAGCAATCCCCTTTCCCTTTTCCTTCCCGCCAATAAAAGTCACACAAGACAAAGACGGCGACAACCAAACTCCAGCCAACCAGGCACAACTCTTTTTTTGGCCCGTCTTACCCTTGGCGGCATCTTCAGTTCGTCAAAACCCAAAAGGCGTTATGCTCGACCGTTTCGTGTTCTCCCCTGAGCAATACGAGTGCGTTTGCCAAGATGCAGCGCAATTTCGACAGGGGGGGTTGGCAGTGTTAGTGTGCTGCCAGGTCGGTGTCCCGCCAATGACAATTGTTTTTTTTTGTGTGTGCTTTGTGTGCTTTCCAAGAACCAACCCCTGGACATGCTCGAGGCAGACACCAGCGCGAGCTGCCGGGTAGTCAAATACTTTATTTTGTGTTTGCCGGGTTGTGGGACATTTCTTGGCGACATGGGGAGAACCGTGAAGCGAAGGGCAGAGCGGAAAAGCAGAGGAAGAGGCCTGCTGCGGCAGTCGCGTCGCCTTTTCGCTTGAAATGGGTGCAAGAGGAGGAGGCCGTTTTTCTAGTGAGGTTTTTTTTCGCCTTCATTTTCTATCCAGCGATAGAAGCGGCAGATGGCACCGTTGACAGCCCTCTTTAAAACATCGAGGAACCGCCGAGATCACCAAGTCCGAGAAACGCCAGACAACTGCCCACTCGTCGATATGAATCTTCCCGAGGTTGTGCCTGACTCGTCTCTCGAGGCGATGCAGGCAAGCCATGCCCATTATCAACACGGATGGGACCATGGCGAGAAAGACCCCAAGTATACCGTCGCCGCTGGTGGCTACGACTACAAAAGCGACAACAACGCTCCCAGCGTACATTATGATACGGGCCTCATCCCCGTTCATTCAGTACACTCCTTCAAAATCGACGATACGGGCTATCTCGTTCCTCCAGGCGGTGCGGGGGCCTCACCAGGACGGAAGACATTATGCGGCCTTCGACCCAAGGTGTTTTGGCTGCTACTCGGCATCGGTCTTGTCGTTGTGGTTGCGAGCGTTGCTGGCGGTGTTGGAGGGGGGATGATGGCCGCTCGGTCACGGAAGGAGAATTCCAATGCACAGGCGGCAACGACGAGTCCCGTCGCAGTCGACAACAGGTGAGAGTTTGTCCTTTGGTGAACTTGAGAAACTCCGTGCTAATGAAGCAGCTCTTCAACGAGGACATCCACCAAGAAACCATCTCCGAGCGGTACCGCAGTGGGAGGAACATCGGATGGCGGCAACTCCACCGACGGACCGGCTAACTCGGCAGATACATCTTCACCCGGTGGAAACGCCAGTGGAAAGGCCACGGGCACAGATACGTCCAAGGCCTCGGCAACGGCAACGGGAAAGCCAACTAGCACCAACCACGAAACGGCGAGTAAACCGGCTCAAAAGACGGTGACCACCGGAACTACTGTCGTCAGCACCACAACCAAGCAGCCCGCAACGACACCACCAACGACTGCGGCCGGAACGACGACAACCAAGGCCGCAGCGGCCACTACGACAACAAAAACGCCCGTGTCCGTGGCTCCTGCGCCGGAACCCACGTTTCTCAACAATCAGACCTACTCCCTGACAGGGTTTGCGTTCCAGGCCTTTTCCGGCTCGGACTACACGGGCAAAGTGTCGGACGTGATCCGCGACGAGGGCTTCCTCGATCTGTCGTTTTCATCCAACAGCTACGTCTGGTTGCCCAACGGCGCCGACTGCTGCATCACATTCTGCAGCGACGATACGACGGCGGCGGGCTGGTGGTGCGATGAGCGGCGGCAGAAGGACTCGTCGTCGGCGTTTCCCCGGCTCTGGATTGGGTGCGGCTCTTCGGCACATCAGGAGCATGCTTGCTCATAGGCGGCGTTTGTCTGTATACTTTGGACTTCTTTTTGTTTTGGGTTTCCTTCTATCAACTAATTTTATGCTATTTTCCATGCGAATGCTAGCGGATCATGCTGCTTTCTATCTTTTCGTTCATGTCTCTTTATATCTCTTTTTTGCTGCCTTCCCTCACGCTGCCTTTTGCCACTCCCTTTTCTAGGTCGGATGGCGTTGTCACCGACCGCCCCCGCTTCTCGTCGCCCTCGCTTGAGTCCTCGAGGGGCGCCATCACTGTCGCCGCTGCCGCGCCGACCTCAGCATCTTCGTCCTCATCGCCCGTGTCCAGCGACGACGTCATCCGCCAGCCGCCGCGGTAGCCGAACCAGCGCGTCTCGTGGGGCCCGCGCACAAAACAGAGGGCTAAGGCCACGACGACAAAGCCAATCTCGGCATACCCGCTATACCGCCAACCGCCCATGGCGTACAGCTTGTTGCAGACGGCCGTGCCCATGAGCATCCCAAAGAATCCCGTCACCATGAATATGGTGTTGACGCGGTTGCGCGCCTTGGGCTCAATGGGCACGAGCTGCGTGCGGCAGGCCGTCTGGCACAGGATCAGGCCCAAATCGATGAGCACGCCCATGATCACGGGGCCGGCGAGCGAGAACGTGCCGACAAAGGTGCCGATAACAATGCCGGCGAGGGCGAGGGACAGGCCGACGACACTAGCGTAGATGGCGTGAAAGTGCTTGAGGAGGTAGTGGACGAGGTGGGGATTGATGAAAAAGGGCGGCATGCCGATGAGGGCAAAGAGGCCAATGTCGATGGTGCTGAGATAAAAGGGCGTCGAGGCGAGGTTGAAGGTCAGAGTGGTCCAGAAACCAACGTAGGAGGCGGAGATGAAGAAGCAGATAAAGCTGGTTTGGATGAGCAGAGGCTGGCGCGTGGCGATCTGCACAAGACTCCAGAGGATGTGGAGGTAGGAGATGCCGTCTGGGTTGGTGGAGGGATAGTCGGGCAAAAAACAAAAGAGGATGAGGAACAGTGTGTACTGGATGCCTAGGGCGACAAAGTAGATGGTACGCCAGCTGGTGAACTGGGTGGCGATGCCGGAGAGGATGCGGGCGAACAGCAGGCCGGTGAAGAGGCCGGCGAAGATGACGGAGATCATCATGGCGCGGCGCTTGGGCGGGGCCAGCTCGGCGACGAGTGGCAGCATGACCTGGGGCGTAACGGTGGTGATGGCGGTGAAAAAGGAGAGGATGCGGAATGCCGTGAAGGAGGTCGTCAGGCAGAGGCCGAGCCACTACAGCGTTAGTGGCCAATAATCTAGACAGCCGCAAGAGCAGACATCAGACGAGGGAGAGACGTACAACAGTGGCTGTGAGAAAGATGAGGGACAGGGTCAGCGGCCGTCGCCGAAAGATGTCGGCCAGTGGGCAGATGAAAGTGATTCCGACGGCGTAGCCGGCTTGCATAAATGTCGGCACCTGGCTGGCCGTCTCGTAGGAGATGTCAAAGTCGTCGGCTAGGACATTGAGGATGGGGTGGTTGTAGTAGAGGTTGCTGACGGTAAACATGCCAGCCTGTCTGTCAGTCTCTGTTGTCTTTGGACAATTGTATCTACTTGTCTAATACATACAAGAGCAAACAGGAAACAGAGACCCCAGCCAAACCGGGGCGGTGCCTCGGGATCCCAACGGCAGTTCTTGGGCACGTAGTCGAGCTTCTTGAGCCACTTCAGAGCCATATTTGGATGCGGAGGCGGTGATAATGCTGTCTGTGTTTCTCGTGATGTTGTGTCCGCCGCCCCTATCGTTTCTGTTGCTTCAATGGCTTCCATCTTTTTGTCTGATGTCGTCACCGCCTCTGCCGGGCCATCTTCGGTAGAAACTGCCTGTGCCTGTATCTGTGCCGGTAATATCGTCGTCACTGCTGGCTCGTCGTTTGTGTATTCCGTCATTGTGGCTGTTGACAATAGGAGAGCAAACGTAAACAGAAAAAGAAAAGAAAAAAAAGGAAACTCTATGTCAAATATTTTTTTATTAATTTTTTTTTTGAGAATCCAGCCTCCCGAGGAATCCTTCCCCACGGATTAGCAATCGAACCGTCGTGACTTCGGGCCACATCGATCCGCGTGCTTGTTGTGTCCCGATAACGCCAACGCCCGTCCATTGGAGATTGTTTTGCGGGGGTTGGCGGTGGAGAGCTAAGCTCACGCCGGGAATACAGTACCGGGCGCGCCGTTGGAGAAGGTTATGTGCGTGTTTTGGTGCTGCAATGCGGAGAAAAGCGTACATATATTTCCACAGTCTCGCTGCATGGCGTCCTGGAGTTAAGGATATTACAGGCCTTGTTTCCTTTGTCTTGCGTCTCTTATTGAACTTCCGTAGTCTCGTCCTTCCGCCGCGTCATCATGAGGCTGGTCGTGGGACGAAAGCGAAAGCCAATATAGACTGGCCTATTCGTGAGAGTCATCTGAACCAACCTAAAAGCTGATTACGTCGCAAGCGCGGATAGAAAGCGTTTGCCTACGAGTACGTCCCTTCATCTGTGCTTCTGGGCCAACCCAACAACAAGGCTCATCGCGAGGCTGGGGCCGACCCGGCGCAGGGCATGCCCGTATTACACTGAGTAGCGCCCCACAGCGACCTGTCTGCCCGTTTTATTAGGGCTTGGACCGATCCTGGCCTGGCCTGGCCATGGTAGGGCTGGGATATGGACACAGTCTCTCCCCTAACAGTACGTGTAAGTGCGAATGTCCGGATGTCAACAAACATCCCATGTCACACATCCAGATTCCATGTTTCAATGGACCCTTGCAGCACGCTCTCGCCAAATGATTCTCGGAGGCAATCACTGATGAACCCTTTGGACAGAAGCCATTTGGCCCTCTTCCCTATAGGTTTTTTATTGCCGAATGTCAAGGGCGACTTTCTTTTCCCGCTGTGCTTTGATCTCGAGATGGAGTAGTTCCTCGGCGGAGAGGCCCTTCTCTTCCAGAACGATGTGTACCGGTCCTCTCTCTCCCGGCGTCGGCGCACGGCTTCGGAAAATACACCGCCGACGGCTTCGTCCATCTCGGAGAATGTGGCGAGAAATTCACGTGGCAACAGATTTGGGCGAACATATTTTGGGGAAAAGAGAGAAGAAGTACGTGAGGACCAGGTGGTAGTGGTATCAAAGGATCACCGAGACGAGGAAGTTGAGGCCACGAGGGAGGTCAGGATCCCATTCGTCCCCGAGTGTCTGGTATGTATTTGTCGGCGCCGGGTCAAGCGATGGTGTTGATGACGAGCGCTCCACCCACGCGGCCGCCTCGTCGGCCATCGATTTCAGCGTTCTGTAAAACCAGGCATATTCTCTGCGATAGGACTGCGACACAATATAGCTTGACAAATCGCTCGCCAGCCAGAAGAACTCCCAGTCGATGACGGCCTGGATGTTGAGAGCGTCGTTCACGATGATGTTGTACCGGCGGAAGTCGGCGTGCGCCAGTACAAATCGATTTGCGTAATCGCTGTTCGCCCAGCTGCCCGTGACCACGTCGAAAATCTTGGCCTTGAGGTCGTGTAGCGAAATGCACTTCCATTTGTAACACCCGCAATGGGCCGGGGCCTGCCATTGGCAGCTCGTAAACCTGCTCAATCAGGCGGTACTGGTGTCAATGAGGTGCTGGACGAAGGATCGTCCCAAGGAAGAGACGGGGACAAGAAACATACTGCATTGTTGCGACCTCACGTCACACTTTGGCCCAGGCGTCCGTGAGTGCAGGCCTAACGGCTACCCGGACGTTCCATCGCGTTTTGTACTCGTCGTTAAACTCGACAAGAAGCACGCACTGAAACTGCCGCTCGCCGTTTCGTCAAAGACGTGGCATGGACTGGATGCGCGCTGGTAACGCGAAGCAGGCGGCAAACGGCCTCACGGCAGATCGCGTCAAGAAACTCGGTTTTGCCCCTTGGAACTGTTCCTTTGTCGGTGGCCACAGTTCCTCGCTCCCTCCTTCCATTTTGGCACGCTCTTTTTTTGGTAGAGATGGAGGTGCAAAGAGGAGAACTTAAAGCGTTATTCTTCGTTTTTTTTAAAAAAAAAAACAGTGCCTGCAGAAACTTGCTGATGACCCGGCCCGTCAGACCTGTCGCAGCGGTGGGCAGGACTGGCAAAGCCACGAAGGATCGCCATCTGTCGCACCCAATTGCATCCTCTCTCTCTAGCTTGGACGCATCGGCCCCCGACACCTCCCCCAAATCCCGTTTCACCGCAGATTCCACAGCTCTTCTTACACAATCTCACCTCGCCTTGATCCTCACATTTTCCTTTCCTATCCCAAAGATTGGCTGCGGGAGTTGGCGTCAGCTACGATGCCGGTTATCTGAACTTGATTGTCTCTGCATTTTGAGCTTCCTCCTCATTTCCTAGTCCCCCTTTCACTCAGACCTCACGATTCCGACTCTGCAACTCTTCAGGCTCACCCACCTCTCCAACTTCACCATGTGGCCCTTTGCCGAAGCGTACCCCGAGCGCAAGGTCGCCGACGTTGATGGCGAGACATTTGACTACATTGTCGTGGGCGGTGAGCTGTCTCTCTTCATTCCACTTGTAATATGGTCTGGTTACTGACGTTCGACACGGCAGGCGGCACAGCTGGCTCCGTCTTGGCCTCGCGCCTCTCAGAGGACCCAACCGTCTCGGTCCTGCTCCTCGAGCGCGGGCCCCTCAAGGACGTCTTTATGTCGCGCGTGCCCCTCATGTCGCAAAACTACGCCAGCTCCTGGTCCACGGGCATCCAGGACCGCTTTTCAGAGCCCATTGCCGCGTACAACGACCGACGCCTGCAGCTGGCCAGCGGCGAGGGCCTGGGCGGCACGTCGCGCCTCAACGGCCTGCTGGTGACGCGGGGCACGCCCGGCGGGTACAACGAGTGGGCCAACGAGCTGGGGCTCGAGGGCTGGGCGTGGAACGACGTCGAGCCGTATTTTGCCAAGATGGAGACGGCGCTCGACCACAGCGACACCGACTACCGCGGGCAAACGGGTGAGTATATCTAGCGGGCAAAGCGTTACTTTAAACATGTTACAACTAATGTTGTTACAGGGCCCATGGTCAACAGAACAACCCACCGCCGGTACCGGTTCTATCCATAGTATGTGCTTCGCCGAATCCATATAAAAATAGCAGAAGCTAACACAGCCCTTGGCAGCCTCGAAAAGGCGTGTGCGGCCGTCGGTCTGCCCATCGAAAGCGACTGCAATGCGCCCACCGCCAGCGCCCAGGGCTACTTCCGCCTGGACGCCGCCGTCTACCCAGACGGCACGCGCGTGTCTGCCTACCGCGCCTACCTCAACAAGCGCACGGCCCTCGAGCGCCGGGGCCACCTGACCATCTGCACCGAGGCGCTGGCCACCAAGCTCGAGTTCAACGACGGCGTCGTCCTCCCGGACAGCAACACGGCAAAGTCAAGGCCACGGGCGTCTACGTCGCCTCGGCTCCGACCGGCCAGGCCGTGGGCAACCCCGTCCTGGTCAAGGCCCGCCGTGAAATCATTGTGTGCGGCGGCGCCTTTCGCACGCCCCAGCTGCTCATGCTCAGCGGCCTCGGCCCGCGCGCCCACCTCAAACAACAGGGCATCCCCTGCGTCCGCGACCTGCCTGCGGTCGGCCAGCACCTGTCGGACCACTTTGCCATCCCGCTGATGATCGAGCTGCCGGTCGAAGATACCCTGCACTTGTTGGTGGACCGACCCCTCAGTGTTGGCCTCCGCAGCTTTGTCGAGTACTTGGTGTACGGCTCCGGTATGGTGTCGATGCCGAGCAACGCGACGACCATTTTTGCGCGAACATCAGCCATCGACGAGACGACGTACCGCACCAGCCACACCAGCGCCGCCAACGACGCGGCGCAACCGCGCAACGTGCCGGATGTCGAAATCATGGTGATTCCCGGCAACACCATCAACCTTGAGGCCGCCGGCTGCCTTCCCAATGCGACAACCCGCGGCCGTGCGTACCTGACGCTGTACACAGCCATGGTGCAGCTCCGCACCACGGGCGGCCTGGAGCTGGTCTCGGCGACAGACCCACAGGCACACACGCGGGTGCACTACCCGGAGCTGGTGGACGACAACGACGCCGGCAAGGAGGACTGGGTGGCGGTCCGCCGCGCTGTGCGCTTCACCATGCGCCTAGCCGAGGAGTTTGTTCAGAACTCGGGCTACCCGCACAAACCTGCGGCGTTCATGTTTGGGCCGGGCATGGACATGGACGTGCTACACGACGTCACCATGTGCCGCCCGGGTGAGCGGCAGACCACCGCCACCGAAACCGTTGTGAACGAGGCGGTAGGGGCTGCTTTGCCGAAACCCCCGGCGGCCGAGCTGGCGCCCCTCGACAAGACGTGGAAGACTGTCACGGATGCCGAGATCGACGCCTACGTCCGCGAGACCGGCCAGTCCGGCCTGCACTTTGGGTGCTCGTGCCGCATGGCCAATACGGCAGAGGATGGCGTCGTGGACGCGCGCCTACAAGTGCACGGCGTGGCGAACCTGCGAATCGCGGACGCGAGCGTGTTCCCGCGGATCCCGAGCGGGCACACCATGGCGCCGTCGCTGATGGTGGGCGAGCGGTGCGCAGACTTTATCAAGGCCGACTGGGCAGGGCGGTAGTCGTGAGCAGGCACCTGCAGGCATATCTGCATTTCATTGTAAATATATCGTTTGTAGTCTCTATTGGGTATATAAAATAATAATCGTACACGTACATTCTTCGCATATCTTTGCCGAATTCCCTTCCTTCATCTCTGCCGCACTGTCTTTGTCTTGCGCTTTTTGAAAACGATGGCTGTGTTAGACGACCCTGGCTTCTCCTCGTCTGCGTCGGTCGGTGTCCCTGGTGCCGCGCCGAGGCTCAAGCCGCTGCCGCCTTCAGCCTCCTGTTTGATCTTTGGAGGTGGTGGTGCTGTATCGGCCGGTTTGTCGTCTGCTGCCGTCGCGTCGTTTTCTTTCTTGATGTCCTCCTTAGTCTCTTCCTTCGCCTCACTTGTGTCCTTGGTATTGTCCTCCTCCTTCTTGGCCGGTGATGGCTTCACCAGTGCGCTGTTCAGCAGGCTGTCCAGATCCCCACCGGCACCACCGCCGCTACTTCCACCGGCGATCCGCGAGTCCCGCCCCCATTGCCGCGGCCGCTTGAACAGCCCCTGGATGGCCGCGTCCAGGTCAATCTTTTCAAACTCGGAGTGGCCGCCCTTTTGTCCCGCATCGTCATCGTCGCCGCCGTCCTGTCCCGAGCCGCGCGGCCGTTTCCGCACGCCGACCGACCGTGTTGGACCTTGTCCGCCCGCTTTCTTTCCGTCCTCGTCCTCCACAGCGACGACGCGTGTCTCAGTCACGGTCCAGTCGCCGGCCATGGCGAGTTCGGAGCGAAATTCATCGGGGATGCTGACGCCGAGCTCGGCGAGCTGCTCGAGCTGTTCCCGGGGTGGGCCGGCAGAAGGGCCACCAGAAGAGGGTGCATTGTTTTGCGGTGGCGGTGGTGGATGCGGTCGTGGTGGTCTGGATTGTGTCGATGTCGACGCTGACGAACTGCCCTCCCCGCCGACCAGCGAGTTCAAGCGCTCGACCTCGCGTTTGGCCTTGTCCTTCTCGCGCTCTTCGCGCTCGTGGTCGCGGTGCAGGTTGCGCAGGGCGCGGCGAACGGCTGACTGGTGCCTGCCAGTGGCCTCGTGGTTGGCGCGCCCGAGCTTGGTGTCGGTCACGTACACCGCGCAGTGCTTGCACCAGTACTTGGGCGTCGACTTCCAGTAGTCGGCCATCGTGGGTTCTTTGTCGGCGTCTTTGTTGTCTTTTGTTGCGGGTTTCCTGAAGTAGGCAGCATTTCGACGTGGTTCAGAAGCTCGCTTTGCTAAGACATAGCTACGAAATTTTGTAACATAATCGGTCACATGACTGCGCGTAAAGGGCTGCGCGTAAAATCGCCACCACCAATCCAGCCTCATTTCTTCTTCTCTTTTCTTCCTATATTTCTTCCGTTCGACTTGCTCAAATCCTAACTAGACGTCACACTTCATGGACAGCCAGTTTTGTGATTAATTATGCTTTTTTATTTGTTTACTGGCGCGAGTGCGCCGTTTCTATCTTACTCGTCTTGCGACAAGTACGTCCTTCTAGCCTTTGCCTCCCATCGCCAAACCCAAATCACCCCCAACGATCATTAAGCAACGGAGAACAAGAGCCAAAAGGACGAACGCAGAAAGGAATGAAGGATGTCAAAAGACATAAAAGGTTTAAAAAAAAACAAAAAACAGAAACATGAAATGCAGTACCCTATCCCATATTGATGACCCAATACCTATTCCGGCCCAACCAATGTCCCGCGCAGTGTGAAAATGAATGGAAGAAAAAATGAAGGAAATATTCGTTTTTGCGTGATTGTTTTGTTTTTCGGTGTTTCCATTTGTCATGGTTTGCACATCTCTTCGGATGTTTACAGAAGCTGCTTACAAAAGAAGGTAGGCGGCAGCCATGGACATGGCCAGAGCGGCAAACGAGCCGAGACCCACAGTGGCACGCAGAGCGCCGCTGGTGCTAATGGACGACGGCGAGGACGCCGGAGAGCTAGTCTTAACGCTGCCCGAGGCGCCGGCAGTACCGTTGCCCTTGGTAGCAGACGTCTTGAACGACGCAGCAGTCGTGCCAGAAGCGGCCGGGGTAGTAACCTGGACCTGGCCATCCGAGATCTGGCTCACAGGCGCACCAGTGTTAGTGGCAGCCGGGGTGGTGGCCGGGGTAGTAACCTGGACCTGGCCATCCGAGATCTGGCTCACAGGCGCGCCAGTGTTAGTGGCCGCCGGGGTGGTAACCTGGATCTGACCGTCCGAGAACTGGCTGACGGGGACACCGGTGTTAGGGTTGGCCGTGGTCGTGGCCTGGATCAGAGCGCAGGGGGTGGTCTGGCCCTGAATTTGGCCTAAGGACATGGTGTCAGTGTTTGTTCGACGGCGAGGGTGCAAAACAAGAGTGAAAAAGAGAGAAGGGGATGGGACCTACCATCGTTGATCTGGCAAATGGGGACGGGGACCGTGGTGGTGATGACCTGCGGCTGGCCGTCGGAAATGGGCTTGACGATGGTGGTAGTGACAACCTGGGTGGCGACAACTTGGCCGTCGTTGGACTCGCCGGCGCCGGTAGAGGTGCCGTCGCACGACATGGCAATGACCTCGACGGGCGAGCACTGGGCAGCCCAGTTACGATCGTACAGGTTGTAGAAGTCACCCGACTTGCACTGCCACCACTGGGTCGAGCCGCCGAGGGCCAGTGAGTCGTTACCACAGACGGAGAAGCCAGCCGTGTAGATGGCACCAGCCTGCGGCGGGTCGTCGAATTGGAATTGGTAGTTAGAGGCAATGTAGCCTGTCCGGCCCTTAGCATCGGTCAGGATGCCGTCGGCCAGAGTCAGGAGCAAGGCACCGTCGCTGGAGCAAGTGCTGCGCTTCATGTGCTGGCGCTGGTTATTGTTAGTATGGGAAATTGCCGAGGAATATCTTCTCAGCAAAGAGGGGAGGAAAACTCACAGGCTCATCACGCTTGGCGTTCGCAACGACGGCCACAGTGACCTCGAACTGGCCGGAGTAGGCGGCGCTACAGCCAGCCGGGGCCGAAGCCTTCGGGGCGATAGCCGAAGTGACGCCGCCGGCAACAGCGCCGGCAACGAGCGAGAGAAGAGCAACGGTGGACTTCATTGTGAGGGTTGAGGTCGAAAGGTGATGTGATTGACTGGTGCTGGTATGGTTGCGGTGGTGGTAGTAGTCGCAGAGGATAACGATGGACGAGTCCCAAAAACGAAGTAGAACAGAAAAAGAGATGATGGTACCAAGCGAATGCAGATGGTCAAAAACTCCAAAGCGAGAGAGGAGAGGAGAAAAGAGAGAAACGTTTTGTTTTGTAAACAGCGAGTGTAAACAAGAACGACGAAAGGGGGGAACGGATGGACTTTGTGTATGAGCGAGAGACTACACAAGGGAGGAAGGAGCAAAGAATAAGGTATCCAGGAATGAGATGAACAAGAGACCAGAAGGAAGGAAGAAAGGGAGGAAGGAGAAGGAGGGCCAGAAGGAGAGGGAAGGAACGACAGGGAGAAGGGTGGCTTCATATAGGTAACCCATTCCCTCGCCGGTTCCTCGTTTTCGGCCTCTCTACCTTTTCTCCTATTTTCTTGCCTTTGTCGCCTTCGACCACCGTACCATGCGGATGGATGCCGGACTCTGAGTTCTTACTTCACTTGGCCCGACTTGTTGTCCCAGTTGTTGGCTCGGCGTGGGGTGTAAGTCGAGATGGAGCCCTCCTCCAGATGCTTTATGCTAGGAAGGACCACTAAAAAAGATGGAGGCAGGAGTGGAGCTGGATAGGAAACAGGTCGAGGCAGGCGAGGCAGGTAAAGTGGTTGCAGGTGGAGGCAGCGGAGGCAGCTACGACATGTTGTGTGCTCCTGGCCATGCACAGAGAGGAGCGGAGAGGAGCAAAACAGGAGAAACAGAAGGAGCGAGGGATATCTTCACGCCCAGGGGTGGTGTTGTGGACAAGGATTTTTTTCTTTTGTTTTCAAAGAGGAAGGAGTAGACGGGAGCCAGAGGAGCAACAAGACATGACAAACGGCAAGAGCCACTGCGAGTTCGTCTCGTTTGTTCATCCTGACGTATCCGGGCCACAGTTCGCTGACAGCCTCTCCCTTCCTCTTTTACTTCATATATTTTGTTCGTTCTTCCATGTACTTACAAAAATCTTGCATCTCCACTCGAGGCCCCAATGCATGTTTTCCGGATCGTCACCGACGTCGTTGCGTTGGCCTGCAGCTGCTCCTGTGTGCTGGTAAGTCGAGTTCAGCTCAGCAGGACAGCTTGAACTCTCCAGTTCTCATCTTGCTCCGCAGAGAAGCTATGGCTGTCCTCCTGTATGGTCAAGCCGACTACATCTTGCCACGGCGGCTGTCCTTGCAGAACAAGCGGCATGCATGCAGAAGTGTCCCCTGGCATGTGGCAGGTGCTGTTGGCAGGACTCCATCTTTTCGGCGAACGTCTCTTCTTTGTTTTCTTTCTTGCTCACATTTTGAACCTGCCTCTTTTTTTATGTCGTCTCCCTCGATCCTTCCCTCTCCCCTTTCCCTTGCCTCCCGTCTCTCGCTTCTGCACCAAACAGAGCCAGGTCCAGCGAAGGGGGAAGGAACGACCCTATTCCACCCATTCCACACCCAACACGCCCTGTCCTGACTCGCTTCGTACTGCAAGTCTCATTCGCTGGAGGTTCTTCACCAGCCGCCCATATTCCTCGCTTCCCAGACGTCAGCGCCTTCCCTCGCTCGTGGCTGCCTCCTGCCTCCTGTCTCCTGCTTCTGGCGCTGCGCCATTCCTCGAGCCACAGCGGTTGCTTGCTGCAGATTGTGTGGGTTCAGGACGTTTTTACTGGACAATGGGGCCCGCTAACACCAGCTGCGTCCTTTTGCCAGCGACTAACATGCGAGCTGGCGAGGTCTATTTTTGCTTTTTTTTTTGTTTTTCTTCGCTCTTCTAACCCCTCTGCTTTCTTTCTCCTTCCGGCCCTCTCTTTCTTGTCCTCTGTTCGTCTCAGCTAAGCATGCCCCCCCTTTTTGCCCTGTTCGCCTTTTCGCGCGCGCTGCGAGGGGGGCTTCAGAAAGTACGTACGCTAAACGCTTAGGGCAAGTTAGCGCACTCCTCAGGGACAACGACGCTGGCCTCCAGGGCATATCAACGACGACATAAAGCAAGCCCGATTCTCAGGTACTCAGGTACCGGTGGCAAACTCAAACTGTTAGGCGTCGACACGGAGGCTGGTTGCTCCTTCCAAGAAAAACCTCGCGGTCAATGGGAAAAGGGGGGCAGGAAGAGACGAATCGGCGAATCGGCGCATTTGCTGGTCCTTTGTCGTACCAACTCTGTTTCAGTTGGCCACACTTTATTCGAGGCTTCTATCATGATATGGTACCCAGCGGTCTCGGCGGCTTCTTACTTTACCCTCCAGGGCGTCCTCCCGCAAAGAGCTTTCTTGGCACAGCCTGGCCTGGCTGGTGGTCCTCGCCTAGGATGTTCCTTCCCTGTTCCGCGCAACACACGATCGGTCGGGACGATCTCGCTCTCCACTTGGCAAGGCCACAAAAATGGCAAAAACAGTGAGAAAGACCCAGAAGACCCAACTGTCCCGTCATGAAATGCGACCTTACAGGGGGCAACCAGGAAGGTGCGACCCACGTTGTTCACGGCAGGCCGTTTTCGGTCGTTGTACCGCTCGACGAGCAGGTACTCCGAACAAGTGCGGCTATTGTCGATGTAAACTGGTAATTGGGTAGCTCTTGCTGCGAACTCGACTTCCGAGGGAATGTCGCTCGCGTACCGGTACCTGCCCGGGGTACGTACCAGCCCTCATGCACAAGATCGTGACGCGGCGACATTCGAAGCCCCTCTTCTGCTGAGGGCCCCACTCCGTGACGTCGTTGGCTGGTAGCCGGCAAGCGTGGTGTCTCAAAACATTTTGCATCGATAAGGAAGGAGCAGCGAGACCGACGAGGAAAATAGAGAAGCATCGTAAAAAGGAGAGGTCAAGGGGAAGGAGCAAAGGGCGATGGATGTTAGAAGGAAGGAGTGAAGGGAGAGGGAGGCAGGTGCCACCAATAATGGGAGCACGCGGCAGGGAGAGAGAAACAAACGTGGAAACGTGTTAGAACCCATATATATGTATATATATAACAAGCTTAATCGAGTTGCACATTTCAACCCTCTCACGGTCTGGCCGGGGCCACGTCGAAAGGGATTGATTGCATCCCATTAAACGACTGCATTCCAGCATCTCGGCATGGCCACAGAAATATAAAGAGACCGCCTTCGTCGGCATCCATCCCGAAATTGCCAATTGAGAACTTTTTTTATTCGTCCTCCCTCCTCCCTTCCACAAGCCGTTCTGCCATTCTGCCCTCCCACACCTACAATATGAGGAGCATGGACAAAATGGCATCTATCGATAATGCCCACGATCTCGTGCAGCATGCATTCGATCGGCGTGTGTTGCGTGTCCAATCCGTGCGGGGACGAGAGTGCAAGTGCAGCTACCCAGAATGGTTGAGTGCGCGGCCTGGTGGCCAACGGGGTTGTGCTCGACCGGACGATCCAAGAGGGGGAGGCGAAAAGCATTGTTTACAAGCGAGTGAGCTTTCCTCCGCACTCCTCACGCTGACTCGACCGCAGGACACCCCAGAAACCAGGTAAAAGGGAGAAGAGCAACGGAGCAAAGCGGGCGGACGATGGGCGGCAGATGGCATATGGGTGCTCAGTGATCCGAATCACCTCCTTTGCCCGGAAAAAATATCGAATACGAGGCCTACAAAATGTTTACAAGTGAATGTGGAAACAAACTCAACGATACGGAGTAGACAATATGTTTGGAGAACGTCATAGATCGAGAGCACCCCCTGCAAGACTTGTCTTTCTCCCGTTCTCCGCCCTTGGCCTCTGGGGCTTCCTTCGCTCGCATTGGCTCTGTTCAGGGGTGTACCTTGCCTCGTTTTTGCAAGAATACTCGAGTGCTTGTGTACAGAGCCAACCTCCCTCGATGCCAATGACGAAACGCAGGACGCAAGGGGTGTTTTGCGAACGGAAAAGGTAAGAAAAATACAAATTGAGAAAAGGAAAAGAAAAAGGCGCACCACTTCCAGGAGGAAGAACGTGAACTCGCACGTTCTGGTCAAGAGATGATCGCCTTGTTTCTCTCCGTCCTTGTTCCTCCCGAGATCCATTTTACTTGCCGCTGGCTCCGCGCTCGTTGATGGTCAAACAGGGGAGGAGAAAAGAGGGGGTGTGGTTGGTCGTCGAGGTTGTTTGGTCGATACAAGCCCATGGCCCCGATGAAAACGGAACGGGGAAAAGGCTCGAAAGGCTAGGGCTGTCCTACGAACAGGTTTTTGGACAAGCCTTCGAGCCCTTCGTCTCCGTACGGTATCTATCAGCAGCAATCGCCTGCTCGTCGTACGGAGAAAAGTGGTTGCTGAGTTGCCGTTCTCCAGAAATAAAAGTGGAAGTTGTTTCCACTTTGGGAGTTGTCAACTCGCCTAGCCTCAGGCTTCGTGCCGCTAACAAGAAAAAAAGTCGCAGACCCGACTGCGAACTGGGCTTACATGTGCCTCGAGTACATCGACTCATCGAGTACACACATGAACAAACTACAAGTATCAGCATCCCATATCCACTCCATCGTTAGCCTTTCCTAGCCAACCCAGCATCGACCCGACGTTGACGACTCTTGTTGTCTTGCTTCGTAAGAGACCCCCCCTTTCCGTTTTTTTCGTCTCTATGAAAGTCGAGTATGGGACTTGTACTTGTATCTTTTTGTTTCTATTCTTGTTTCTATTCTTGTTTCTATTCTTGTTTCTATTCTTTTTTCTATTCTTGTTTCGTTTTCTGGGCCGGTCTTTGCCACACCGAGCTTGTGCCACTTGAGGCTTTTGAGCAAGCTACGAAGAGCCGACCAACTTCTCCTGGATGGTAGTTCACACTCGTAACAATAGGATAACGGGTGGAAGTTCACTCGTTTCTCGTATTTGCAATGGGAGAGACAGGATATGTGTGGTGTGATAATAGAAGAGGAAGAAAAAAAGTAGGGAAAGAAACAGCTGTCTGTTGATATCTTTTTTCTCCCGGCAGTCTACTTTCCGGGCCAACAGACAAACCCAAAATTGACGGGATCTAGGACCAAGCTATGGACCAAAGGCACTTTATCCCGTATCTATGGTGTGGTATGTGTGTGCATATTTTTCTCATCTCATCGTATCCATAATTATAAGCTCAGAGAAAAAAGCGAATGTGAACATCCTCATCAATCGTGACAAAGATGTCAGGGTACTTCAACATCATCTCATTGTTTAATTCTGCCGTCTCTTCACATTCTACGATGACCCATTCGTGACCACGCCTGCCCACTCTTTTGTTTTTTCCTTCAACACCTCCCGGAACGCTGCGGCAGCATCGTGCTCATTGAGCCACACGGGGTCGCCGCGTGCCTTGAACCGCGCCACAAAAGCGGCGTCCACCTCGTCTTCCGTCTCGACACCCAACCCGGCCGCTGCCCTTTCCCGCTCCTTGTCGTTCCGCAGCTTCGCGGCCGCACGGTCGGCATGCACCTTGGCCAGGACCTTGGCGGCGTGCGGCCGGCGGGCCGATTCGTAGAGGTCGAGGGCGCGACCAATCTGGGCGGGAGTGGCCGGTGCGTCGTCGATCGCTGCTTCTGGCAGCACCGCTTGCAAGGCCAGATACAGTGTGTAGGCGTCGTCAATAGCGAGCGAGGCCCCCGCGGCAAAGGCGCCACCGTGGGTATGCGCGGCGTCGCCCAGAAGAACAACGCGGCCGCCACCAAAGGTCCAGCGGTCAAGGGCCTCGCCGGCCACATTCGCATAACGACGCAGGGTACCGGGCGGGATGCGATCGATGATGGCCGGAATGGGCGGGTAAAAGTCGCGAAACACGGAGCGGATGTCGTCGACGTCGGCGGGGGCGTTCCACACGACATCCTGGAAGCGGGCGGCGGTGGCTGGGTCGCTCTGGTCGACGCGGAAGCTGCAAGTCACGCCGAAGCCGTCGGAGTCTGCCACGTTAGGGGGCGTCAACAAGGAAATGATGATTGGCTAACATACCGATCCGTGTTCCAAAGAACCATGCTTTAGGACTTTGCTAAGAGGGCGTCAGTGGGTGCATATGAAAGAAATCACTGGAGAGCTAGCACGTACATAATGCGTCGAATCTTGTGCAATCGGCAGGTCGGCTACAAGGGCATACGGAAACGTCGTACGGAAAATAGCGTCACCCGACCACGATAACTCGTGCATCGGTTTGAATGCCGCTCTGACTTTCTGTGGAAGTCAGTCACTGATATCAACGGTCATCGTCGTCGTATGCTTGACGTACCGACTTGATGCCGTCGGCACCGACGACCAGATCCGCCCTCACTGACGTGCCGTCCTCAAAAGTCACCGTGGCCCCGCCGCCGTCCGCTGCCACCTCCACACTGGCACACCGTTTGCCCACATGGATGATCTCGGGTGGTAGCTCGTGCAGAAGCGCCTCCTGCAGCTTGGCGCGGTGCATGCGCGCGAAGTGGTGGCGGCGGTCGGGCACGTCGTGGTTGTAGTCGCTGCTGAGGACATCATTGGTGCGGTGGTGGCGGAAGCACATGGGTACGCCGTTAGGGCTGCGCCAGCCGACGTCGTCGCTCAAGACGCCGTGGACACCGAGAGCGTCCAGGGTGCGCAGACCATTAGGGGCGAGGCCGATGAGGGCGCCAATCTCACGCAAGGCCGGACTCTGCTGCTCGTAGACCTGGACGCGGACGCCCGGGTGACGGCGGAGGGCGACGGCGGCGGTGAGGCCGGCGACGCCACCGCCGATGATGGCCACATCGAGAACCATGTGAGGAGAGGGGAGGGAAGGCGTTGTTGCGGTAGCGTTTTCGAAATAGGAAGATGATGTTGAACCGTGGTCTGAATGGATCAAGCTAGACTTTGTTTTCTGTCCGATTCTTTCAAAAAAAGAAAAGCGACTCGGCACCCAAAGCTCATCAGCTTAGGATGCGCGCACGCAATTCATCTTATGGTTTTGGTAAGGAGAGAAAACGGGACGAAATGCATGACAAATGCGGCAAAAGATGCAGTACCGTTGCGAGCGCGAACCACAAGGCGAGAAAAGGCTATGAACGTGATATAAACATCGCCGAAGTCGGCCGGGACGCCGGTTCGTACTTCGAGAGCTGTCTTGGAAAGACAACAGGAAATAAGAGGAAGAGAACGCGTTGAGATAACAAAGCCGTGCAAGACGAAGAGAGTGGAAAACGTGCCGTCCCCGTGTAAGTCGGAAGTGGGTCCCGACACTCTTGGCGGCCCGTTTTGGCGGTAGGCGGGACCCTTCGCCCGACCACCACCCCCTGCCTCGCCATGCATCTTCATGACTGCATCTTAGCAAGTATTGCGACATCACCACATGGCGATGCATGAAGAATCACGTTCGGCGATGCCTCAAAGGGTACAGTTACAGTATTAGGGAATGGGAATAGGAAGGATAGAGGAAGGAGCAAGTAAATTATGAGAAGAGGAAGTGGCATTCCTAACAACTGGTTTCTTTTCGCTCTGGTCATGGCAGACAGAGAAAATAAGACAATGATGCACTTACAAAATTGCATCAAATATCAGAAAAGAAAAATAGAAAACAGTAACGGCAATGCGTAACAAAAAGTCCACTTAACCTAAGCTGAGAGACGACATTGGCAGAATCTTTTCAGGCATTGTTTAATTTCCGGTCCAAGTACGCAGTCGATCTATTTCAAAAACAATTATTTTGTTCCTTGCTCTCTCCTCTCCCCGAAATCGTCGTTCTGCCTTGTTCCATTACCTCTCGTCTATTTTTGGTTCATTTTTTGCGCCATCTCCTTCTCCCATCATGGCCGTCGAAACGGTGCCGCCACCTACACCTCCGTCCAAGGAGGCCACCGTCGTGGTCGACATTCCCAGTGATACCAACTCTGTCTCTTCACCCCACGATAATAGCCACGATGTCAACGCTCCCGGCTTCGACCGTGCCGCCTTCCTTGCGTCGTTCTCGGCGGCCGAGGAAAAGGCCATTGTCCGCAAGATCGACTACCGCCTGCTGGCCCTCGCCGGTATTATCTACATGGTCAAGCAGATCGACGTCAACAACGCCGCGTCCGTCAAAGTGCTGTCCCCGGGGCAGCCTACCAACATTTTGGTGCAGCTCGGTATGACGGCCGACCAGTACAACTGGGTGCAGTCGACGTACTACATTGCGTACATTGTGTTTGAGCTGCCCAGCAATTTGTTGTTGAAGCGAATGGGCCCAAGGTTGTTCCACGCACGCATCATGTTTGTCTGGGGCGCGATCCTGGCGTGCCATGCGGCCGTCAAGAATGGGCCGGGACTGTTGGCGGCGCGGTTCTTTCTGGGTCTCGCCGAGGCCGGGCTCTTCCCGGCACTGATGACGCAGTTTGCGTCGTGGTACCGGAGCGACGAGATGGGCAAGCCGGTGGTGTGGCTGTTTGGGATTTTCACGCTGGCGAACATTGTGGGGTCGCTGCTGATTTACGGGATTGCATTTCTGGACGGGCATCGGGGGTTGAGCTCGTGGCAGTGGTGAGTCCCCGAGAACGAGCCTCCAAAGGAGGCGAGGTCGAAGAGAAAACGACCTCAGTGAAAATTGCGACAAAAATGTACTGACGCTCTCAGGGTCTTCCTTATCCAGGGCGTCACGACGGTGGCCTTCTCCGGCGTCGTATTTTTGCTCTTCCCCGAGTACCCCAAGTCACCGCGGACGGCCCGGTGGCTCACCCCTCGCGAGCAGGACTTTTTGGAGCAGCGGCTGGCGGCCAACGCGCCGCGGACGGCCGACGCCAACTTCTCGGGCACAGAGTCGCGCACGCTCCTCAAGGACCCGCGGCTGTGGGCGTTTATGCTGACGCAGGTGCTAATGAACACAGGCAACTTTGGCCTGACTTGGTTTTTGGTAGGTCCCCTTGTGCTCCGAAAAACAAAAGTACGTACATACTGACCAACAGCCCACGATCATTAGTAATCTCGGCTTCGTCAAGAGCCCGCGCAACATTTTGCTCCTCATTGTATGTGTCCCTTTCTCTTTTCTTTCATTTCACTCCCCATGCTGACTGACGGCAGCCCCCGGCCGCCGCCACGATCCTCGGCATGATCGTCGCCTGTTTTGTTCTCGGTCGCGCCTGGGTCGCCCGCCCAATCGTTGCCCTCGCCGTCTGCCTCGTTGAGGTCGGCGTCTTTGCCATCTTTATCGGCACGCGTGCCCGCGGTGCCATCTACGCTGCCGGCATTCTAGGATCCGCTTTGTCCAACGTCTTTGCCATTCCCTTTTGGTCTTGGCGCTCGTCGAGTCTCCGAGGTACGACGGGCACTGCTTTTGCCTATGGCCTCCAGAGCGGCATCGGCCAGCTCGGCGGTGTCATCGGCCCGCAGATCTTTGTCGCCAAGTACGCCGCCGATGGCTACCGCGTGCCCTATGCCGTGTGCACGGCGTGCATTGCTGGCGGTTTTGTCGGCTGCCTGGTAAGCTGGTATCTGACGTACGATTTGGAGCAAGACGTGCTGCGCGTGCGCCGCGCCAAGAATGCGGCGCGCCGCGAGGGCCGCGTGTATGCGGGCCGAGATGTCGACTACGCGGCCGACCGGTGGATCCAAATCAAGGGACAGCAAGGGAGTGTGTAGGCAGGCTAGTGATAATAGGCTGTTGTGAGAAGCCGGGTCTAAGTTCGTGATAGTTGACTGTCGTTCAAACGCAATGGCAGAATTGCATGTCGCCATGGAGCCATGGTCTATGAGTCAATGCTCGGTTATTTTTGCTGCCAGACTCCGCGGCTCGAGATAATGAAAGAGAATGGCCTCAATTTTCCATTGGCATGACAGATAAATGGTGTAAGGCAAAACGGTTCGAGAAGAACAACGTTTCTCACATGTCGTCATGGTCAGGGTCAATGTAGTGATGCGTGGCTGCAGTGTATGTTGCAAGGCCAAGCTCACCAGGCCACGAGGGACGACATCTCCGTACCAAAACCCGGTCCAGAGACCCAGAAACCCAAATACCCGGCTGTTCAAGACCCGTGCCGGTGGCCGGCCATGTGCCGTCCGCCCTCATCCCAGGAGTCATTCCTTGATGTCGGCACGCTAGTCTATGGCACCCCCCTAAAATCACCATCTTGGGCATCGCCGGACCGGGGTGCCCACTTACAGCAGGAGCTGCCCTTTCCATGGCGCCATCGCCCGCGCGCATGTTGCAACGGCTGATGTGAACTTCAGGGCACGATAGTGTCGGCATGCAGAATCAACTGTATGGGGCGGATGGTCATGTTGTCGGAACGCCAAACGTCTTTCCGACTTTGCGTTTACAAGAAATTGCCCTTTGCAGCTGAGTCTATTTGCTGCACTTGATTTGATTTAGATAATTATCTTATTGAGCGACATGTTATGACAGTATTGCTGAACCAGCTTACGCGTTCCCGGTAAGGAAACTCCGTATTACCTGGGCAGACAGCCACCACCGGTTCGTCTCCGACCACTCCGAGTTCGTGCTCTATTGACAAGCTTGTCTCAGTAACGTTCTCGGGGTCTACCCTTACAATCGTAAACATACGTCTTATGTCGAGTTGCGCATCTGTCATTGATTCTACCCTTATTTACCATGGCAGACAAGGCAGCTTTGCCAAACAATGGCTCAACGACAATGCCGTCTAGTTTATCACCGGTCAAGACCAGTCTCGCCGTCACAATTTCTGATGTAGATGAGGATGGAGCAGAAGTGGACGCCAGGGTTACCCGTGTAGTCCCTCTGGTGAATGGACATGTCGACACGAACAGCACACCAAAAGATCTACTCTCTTCGAAACAATCGACACAATCGCCACACCCACGACAACCCCTTCACGTCGAAGGCAAGACCGTCCTCCCGTACCCGACCACCAACTTTCAGATCGAAGACCACCCCGTCGATGAGCGCCGTCAACTACGCGTCGCCGTCATCGGTGCCGGCCTCGCGGGCATCACCGCGGGTGTACTGCTGCCGCACAAAGTGCCGGGCATCGCCTTGAGGATATACGAAAAGAACAGCGATGTCGGCGGCGTGTGGCTCGAGAACACGTACCCGGGGGTGCGTTGCGACGTGCCGGCGCACGTGTACCAGAGCAGCATTGAGCCGCACACGCAGTGGACGGAGCAGTTTGCGCAGGGGGCGGAGATCCGGCAGTACTGGCAGGATGTGGTGGCGCGGCGGCGCGGGGTGTACAAGCATATGGTGTTGCATTCAGAGGTCACCCGAGCGGAGTGGAACGAGGACGACGCTGTGTGGACACTGTCGGTCAAGGACACGAAAACCGGAGCGACCCGCACGGAGGTTGCGGATGTGGTGATCACGGCGATCGGGCGGTACAACGCGTGGCGGCTGCCGGACTACCCGGGCCTGGCGGACACGTTTGAGGGGGCCGTATGGCACACGTCCAACTGGCCGGCCGACATTCGCCTTGATGACTTGGCCAGCCAGCGCGTCGCCGTCATCGGCAACGGCGCCAGCGGTGTGCAGGTCGTGCCGCACCTGCAGCCCGTCGTGGCGCGGCTCGACCACTATGCGCGCAACCCGACGTGGGTGGCCGGTGCCTACACGGGCGACAACGAGCGTACGCTGGCGCCGCAGCCAATCCCGGCCCCGGTGCGTCAGTCATTTTTAGACGATGTCAGTGGTGGGACCTACCTCGCCTACCGCAAAGAGGTCGAGGCGCCGTACTGGCGCCGCTTCGATGCGCTGTTCCGTGACCGGCCGGCCAACGATGCCGCCCGCGCGCAGTACCGTGCCGTCATGGCTCAGCGTGTCGCAAAAAACCAGAACTGCTCGACAAGCTGGTGCCTGACTTTGCACCGCACTGCCGCCGGCTGACGCCCGCGCCGGGCTACTTGGAAGCCTTGTGTGAAGACAACGTTGAGTACATCACGACACTCATCGGGCGGTTCACGCGCACCGGCATCGAGACCGCCGACGGCACCGTGCGTGAGGTCGACACCGTGATCTGCGCGACGGGCGCCAACGTCGAGGCGGCACCGCCGTTTTCGATTGTAGGGCGGGATGGTGTCGACTTGCGGGAGGCATGGGCACCGGGCGGGCTGTACGGCTGGCCGTACTCGTACTTAGGCGTGGGCACACCCGGGTTTCCCAATCTATTCTTCTTGGGCGGGCCCCACACGTCCGGGCCCTCGGGCACCGTCCCCAGTGCTGCCGAGCACTACGTGGTGTACCTTGCCAAGATGCTGCGCAAGATGGCCAGCCAGGGGATCCGCACAATGGCGCCGCTGCGGCAGGCGGCCGACGACTTTGTGGCGTACGCGGACGCGTGGTTCCCGCGGACATACCTGGCAGACACGTGCAGCGCGTGGACAAACGGCGGGCAACCGGGGGCGCGGATCCACGCGCTGTGGCCGGGCAGCGCGGCTCACGAGCGGTACGTGCGGTTCGATCCGCGGTGGGAAGATTTCGAGTACACCTATGTGAGCGGGTCGGGCAACCGGTTTGCGTGGCTCGGCAACGGATGGACGGCCAAGGAACAAGACCCGGCGACAGACATAACGTGGTACCTGAAGCGACCAGCGGATGTGGACCTGCAGAGCTGGTACGAGAACTGGTATGACCTGTGGTAGGGGGCACGGTCCGGGGGGGTGAAGAGGGTCGACGGGGGTTGAGATAAGTTATTTTGATATTGAAAATGTCTGAATCGTAACGACGTACAAGGTATATCATGGAAGGAAGAAAAGAAAAATCAAGAAAATAAATCAAATGAACCAATAGACTTAGTATAAAAACCGTATACCGTCCCATTCCAAGCGTATGAAACATTACATTAGATAAAAAAGGTGACAAAAAGAGCTCGCAGCGGTGCGCGCTCTACTGCTGCGGAGGATAGTATGGCTGGTGCGACTGGCCTGTCGAGTAGTACGGCTCGGGTGTGCCCTGGGCCGGGCCGGCGGAACTGTACTGGTGCTGCTGCTGGTACTCGGGCGCGGGCGTCGCGCTCGGACTGACGACATACTGCGACGCCGCGTAGGCGGCAGCCTGGGCCTGGGCATGCGGGTCGTACACGGCGGTGGCCGACACGCCGCCAGCGTAGCCGCCCGATGCGCCAGCGGTCGCAGGCGTCTCGTAGGGCATGGGCTGCTGGTACAACTGCGACTGGGTCTGCGCGCCGTAGGGCTGAACGGGCGCGAAGCCGCCGGGTGTGGCACCAGCGTACGCGGCATAGTCTGGGTCGTAGGCCTGGCTGACTGGTCCACCGGCCGGTTGGCCCTTTATCTCCACCACGCCCGCGTCGTTGCTCTGGATGCCCTGCTTCTGCGCCTGCAGGTGCAGACGGACCTGGTGCGCCAGGTAGCCGAAGGACCCGGCAAACAAGAGCATCTGCAGCGCAGACAGGCCGGCAATGGCGCTGATCTCGGCGAGCGCACCATCGCTGGCGACAGCGTACCGTTTTGTCAAGAGATCACGCTTGCGCGAGGTGTAGCAGGTGTCCGCGTTGAACGTGCTACCGTCGTCGTAGCAGTCGGCCTCCGTCGTATATTTGAAGGTGCCACGCAGGGCGGCGTTGGCGCCCATGGAGGCCAGCCAGAAAATGACCATGAGCAGGTCGAGGGTGAGCACGGCCCAGTAGTTGTAGGCGGTGCGGGCACCCGACACCTTTTCGGTGACGATGGCATAAATTCCAATGATCAGAGTGAAAAAGCCGCAGACGAGCGCAAAGGCGTTGGCGGACAGAACGAGGCCGTGCATAAGCAGACCGGAGAGCACGATAATCACGAAGGAGAGGAAGAGCTGGAAGCCGCGCGCAACGATGATAGGCACGGGCATGAAGAAGACGGGATATGAGCCGGGCGTGCCGCCATCGCCGCTGACGGGGGAGGCGTAGGTGTTGGACGCCATTGTGGGGGAGTTTGTCGTGGGAGGAGGTGAGGTTGTGATGTGAGTCGACTTCCGATGAGGCTGAAAGATAAGGAAAGGGGAAAGGGGAGAGGGACGGAGAAAGGGAAAGAGAGAGAAGAGCACAAAAGGGAAAGAACGATGGAGAGGAGGCTGGCCTGATCTTATTAAGAGACTAAGAGGGAAGGCACGAGAATGGGCAAATGCGGCAAGTGGTGCCCGGCGCGATCCGCCAGCACTTCAGCACTTCAGCTCGCCGCAGATGGACAAGGCGCAAAGACTAAAACGAACAGAAAAGAAACAGTCGTACTCCATCAAAAAGAAATAAAACGATGCCCAGCCCAACCCAGCCCAGCCGCAGCCAAACGCCAAATGAAGCGTGGGTGGGGCCGCCTTGCAGAAAGAGGAAAGGGCCAGAAGGCCTGGGGAGCGACTCCAGGAAGAGACGAGGGAACGTGGAAGCGCGGGAAGCGTGCTTGGGTGGGCGTTTTGGGGTTGCTCTGCGAGTCAATAGCTTGATTTCTTGGGGGCATGGTGGGACATCGTGAGGCTGTTTCCTCCCTGGGCGGCTTTCTTTCTTCTCTTCTCTTGGGACTTGTCTCTACAAGTATCTTACTCCGCACTCGTACTGTTCCTACTTTAGCATGCTGTCACGAACAAGCTTAACAGATTCAAGCCTTGAATCTTTTCAAGCTTGTTTCACAAACAAGGTCGAGGAAATGAAAATCCAATTTGCCAAGACGCCCCCGTTCCGCTGGTCCCAGCACCAAGTTGAAGTGCAAGTGCCTAGGGTGAAAAGGTCGGGTATCATTGGACAGAGTTACGAGACAGAATTAAAGGAAGCGAACACCGATATCGACGTTCACTTCGTCGCAACGTCTAGCCGCATGCCGCGAATGGGTGCAAGAGAGGATAAGAGACGACAAAGAGGACAAGAGAGGACATGGGGAGGTCATTCCATCGGTTCTGGACCGGTCCATCTGTCTCACACGAGCTGCGAAAGCCGATTCATCTGATAGGAGACTTGGGGCAAGATGGGAAGATCTACGAAAGAGAGAGAATAGACAAAGCATCGCTCGGAGTGAGAGTAAGCATCATCCTTCAGTACGTCGTACTCTTCGACTCCACTAATTAAGGTCGGCGGGCATCGAGTCCTGTATTTTTTACGATTCTCGCGACTCTCGTTGGCGGTTCTCATTCGCTCATTTCATTTTCTTTCTTTCTTTTGTCTTACCCATTTTCTCCTCGCCAGGGCTGTGCAAACGGCCCCAAGGCACACTTCTGCCCACTCTCCCCAATGTGCATGTGGGTTTTATGGAGCCCACGAGCAGGACGGAAAACATGTGGCGGCTCTGCGTGTCCCCAATCCCAGTAAACGTGCGGAATGAAAAGGGCGGGTCTAGGCTCTTAACGCGGGCAAGGGACCCCTGTTCACCCTTTACAAAGAAGGCCATACGAGAGAAGTGGACAAAGGAGTTGAGCCATGTTTGAATTTGTGATTTTCTTCATCGTCATCAACGACATTATCATTCTGTCCTTCGGACGAAACATGAAAGATCAAAAAGAAGAGAGAAAGAGAGAGGAAACAATATGAAAAGAAAGAGAACCCCAAGAAAGGCCCTTCTCGTGCCTGTCTTCAAACACCCGTAATGGCCGGCACCAGCCATCTGGGCTAACATGCAAGAGCGCAAAAGATGGCCGATGCAACTGAGACAAACGCATCGTTCTATTGATTTCCGTTCCGGGAACGCGGCAATGCGTAGTGCCAATACATGAGGCCTAAACGAAGCGAAGATGGAGACAGATCTGGGAGAGATCGAGTAGACGGCTACATTGCACAGCGACATGTTTCTCTTTTCTTTTTCTAATCTTTTTTTGTCAAGAGTTTTGATTTTTTTTGTGAGCAGTCCTCTTTCGGTTCGACCCGCCCAGAGCCTCAACTTGTATTGTGTGCTTGGTATCGCTTACAGAGCAAATGCCAAGAGCTCAGCCTTCTCACCAACAGACAGTGAGAGCAAACAACAAGGATAATAGAGGTTTAAAAAAGTAGATTTTATTAAAAATGGCCCTCGGGAATAGCTTAAAAAGGTCGAATAAAAATGACTGAAAATCAAAAATCAAACGATCAAGAATCAAAAGATTAAATGATCAACTTCAAGAACCCCAGGAACTCCAACAATTCCAACGACTCCAAATTGGGACGAAATTAAATAACCATAAAAGGAAGATAAAGGAAAAGACTCCTTCCTCTGTCGGTTAGTCCGCCGAAACCACCAATTCGTATGTTCATCCTTTAGTCTTACTATGGGAAAGCGGGCGTCGCCATGGCGGCCGCGACTGCCGTCTCGACAACCTCGGCCTCGGTGGCCGCGTTGATTGCCGCCGTGGGCGTGGCATCCGGCAGGTCCCCATCCAGCTGGACGACCAGTGCCGACGCCGCGCCAGTCACGGGCTTGACCAGCTCTGCGACCTTCTCGAGACCCGTCCGATTGGCGGCCAGGTTGCCAAAGGCGGTAGCCTTGGTGACAATCTTGTTGGCCTTGCCCAGCAGACAAAGACCGTCGCAGGTCTGGCCCGAGGAGGTCTCGGTGAGGTCAACGGGCGTGGTGAGCTTGAGGCCGGAAGCCTTGGCGATGGCGGTGGCCGCGTTCAAGACACCCTCGAGGGCGCGCAGCGGCATGCGGACCATGTTGACGACTTGCTGGGCGCGCTCGGTCGAGATGGGCTCCATGTTGTTGCCCATAATGTCGTCTAAGGCGGTTAGTGGTGGATGTTGGCTGTAGAGTAAGGGGGGAGCACGCACTGATATGGATGGTCAGCAGGATGAGGCGCTCGTTGATGTAGTCGAGCGCCTTGGAGACGTTGTTGAGCGTGCGGTTAGGGATGCGGATCTCCTCGATGGTAGGTTCGGCGGCCATGGTGGTGGCAGTCCGGGCAGCTTTGACAGCTTTGGCAGTTTTGGCAGTGGCGACAGCAGCGGCAGCCGCGATCTGAGAATAGGCGGTGGCCGGTAGGGGGGCATCGAGTTCCTTGAGTTCCTCGAGTTCGGGAGTGACAGCGGCGCCGGACACGGCGGCCAGAGCGGCCACCGTGGTGGCCACAGCGAGAGCACGGACCTGCATCGTGGTGGTTGAAGTGGGGGGACGTAGAAAAAGAGTGCAATAAAAAAGAGAGAAAGAAAAAGTGGAAGATCGTGAGGCGACGATAGGTGGAATAACCGGAATAAATGACAGAAAACCCCAAATATTGTGAGGAGGGTAGGTGTAAAGGCATAAATCAGTAACAGATGAACACTTGATATTGCCCGGTATGGCCTACTAAAAAATTTGTGCAGTCACCTGTCTTTACGTTACGGTTGGCTTTGCCATTGTGTCGAGGCTTCAGGTTGCTAATTCTGTGTGAGGGGTGAGGTCTGTTGGTAGGAAGTGTAGAGGTGGATGAGTGTTTGTCAGGCAGATCGGAAGGATCGTCATCTTTAGGTGAACAGTGCGGACAGTCGCTGGCTGTTGTTTACTTTTAGCCCCTTTAGGGCAACACTGTGCGCACCAAACAGACCGACAGCCAACAACTTGCACTTACGTCATAGCCACAGTGTTAGTTACGGGACATCCCGGTGGTGCGGGACTGTACTTGTCATGGAGAGAGTAATGGAGAGAGTAGAATAAGAATAGACATTTGTAATATACCCTGTGAGAGGGCGACGCTTGCTAATAATCCAGTAGAGGGCTTCCGAACCCAGATGCCATGTAAAAAATCAAACGAACAGAAAAAGAAGAAACATAAAGACGCTATTGTTAGGAAAGTATACGTCAACCGCACCTCACCCCCTAATGAGCCGACCCGCCGTCCAGCTCGGCCGGTGGTGACTGGCCGTAGTGGAACGGGTTCTCACCGCCCTCCATTTCGAAGACGCCGCCTTGGCTTGGTTGTCCAGGTTGTTGTTGTTGTCCTTGTTGTTGCCCTTGTTGTGGTAATGGCGGGTAGATCGATGTGGTGGACACGCTCCCTGGATGCGGCGTGCCTGCCATTGTGGACGACGTCGGCGGTCGCGGCATCGTCATCATGTTGTAGCTTTCTTGTTGTTGCGGCGGGTACATGCTGTCCGGGCTGGTGTGGCTCGTGTAGATGGACTTGCCGGGCGTGAGTGGGCCTGTTCCGTACGTGGGCATTGGTCCGTTGCGGCCCGTCTCCAGCATCAGGTACGGCCGCGGACCCCGCTCGCGGCCGGCACCATTATAGAAGACAGCACTGCTGCCGTCCCCCAGGTAGTTGCCACTGCCGCCGCCCATCTGCTGTTCCTGCTGGCGGTCCTGTGCCTTTCGCCGCCCGACCTCGCTGCGGTGCCGCCGGATCCAGAAGAAGGCAACCACACTGAGGCCGACGACGGACACGCTGACACCGGAGGCGATGCCGGCGGTTGCGGCCACCGACAGTGGCTTGTCGTCAGTCGTGTCTGACGTCGACGTCGACGTCGTCTCGTCGCAGGTACCAAAGGCCGACTGGCAGCCGGCGCCGCAGTAGTCGGTCGTCGACCCGCAAAAGTTGTGCTGCGAGCAGCAGTCGCCAAAGATGGAGCCGATGCAGGTGAAACTGCCGCCGCAGGTGGCGTTGGTAGTAGTGGTGAGAGAGTTTCCGGAAGAGGTAGACGCCGAGGCAGTGGAGGTACCGCCGTTACTACCGCTGCTGCCGCTACTGCCGTCGCCGTAATCGTCTCCATCCCCATCATCGTCACCAGCGCCATCGTCATCCCCGTCGTCATCCCCGTCGTCATCCCCGTCGTCATCCCCATCGTCATCCCCATCGTCATCCCCGTCATCATCGCCGTCACCATCGTCACCGGTGTCAAAGACACTGCTGCTGCTCGCCGAGTCGGCACTGGTGGTGAAGGTCGCACTGTCGACGCCGTCCTCCGCCAACCCGTCGTCATGGTTCTCAATCACGGAGATACCCGGACTCGGCAAACCGGAGTCGCTCGCATTAAACTGAAAGTCGCGCGCCGTCATGAACGTCAGCACATAGTGCGGCGTGGCGTCGAGCTGCGGCTGGGGGATGGCGACGGTCCAGTTAAAGGTGCCGTTGACAGACAGGTCGACATTTTTGGTGAGGAGTTGGGAGAAGGTGTCATTGGCGCTGTAGGCGTAGGCGGCGACCCAGAGATCGGCCGTTGTATTGCCGGTCAGACCGTCGGTCCCCGCCCAGGCGACATTGAGAGTCTGCCCCGCGAGGAGGGTCAGACTGAAAGCGTCTACCGTCGCGTCCGGGACGACCCATATTGAGGAGACGGTGGCATCAGAGTCGGTGGGGAGGTCGGCGGTGGCGCTGTCGACCAAGACAGCCAGTAGCTGGGCCGCCAGTAGGGCGAGTGTTGTTGGTGTCCTCATTGTTGTGATGTGGAGAGGAAGAGGAAAGTCGGGCAGAAAGAGGCCAAAGAAGACGGCTCGCGCCTTCAGAGAACTGTTTGTTGACTTGTTGATATTGTCCGAGATAAAGGTATGAGGAGGGACGGAAAAGAAAGAAAGAAGGAGAAAACAAAGAGAGGGTAACAGAAAGAGGACAGTAGAGGGTATATGAAAATTTGAAACTGCATGCCTACGCTTACAAGAGCATATCATACGGCTGTTCTCTCCCTCCATATCTGCCTCTCCCTCGCTCTCCACCCAAATGTACCCCCTTATGCTTTAAGCCCTAGTCATTTTTTTTTTCATATCTTCCTCCTCCGAGTCTTTGAGTTTGGATAGGTGCAGGGGGGAAGGGGGGTCCATTGGGTCCATTGGGTCCAAAAAGAAAGACTAGCTAGGCCTGGCCATGGCATGAATATGAATCCCACGAGAGGAGCCATCCACGCAAAAGCCCATGCGAGCGGATGGGCCTTCGGCTCCCGCATAAATGTAAAGCCCACGTTGAGTCTCGTCGAGGTGGTGGAAAGGCAGATAGAGGGAAGGAGAGGAGGGAAGGGGAGGAGGGAAGGGAAGGGCCGGTGAGAAGGGGAGGGGGTCGACCATCGAGGTCGAGGCCGAGGCCGATGGGGTTCGAGAGACTGTTGCTGACACTGAAGAGACGGAGGGGAGAGACAGAAAACCCGGAAACTGGAAAAAGGAGCTGCGTCTCCAAAACAATTCTACGACAAAAGATCCCAAGAGAGAAGAGAAGATTCAACAAGAGACACGACAAGACGCCCAGCGGCCGGACGAGTGTATCGACTAACGCATGCAAGCCGTGGCCGTGACTGTCGACAATTACTGAGTGACTTCCCAAGGGGCAAAAGACACGAGCACAGCACCGCATCGACGGCAGTGACGGTTCGCTCCCTCGCCCATTGGCTGGGGAGACGGCCTCCCGGAGGATTCAGGAGATGCGAACCGTGCTCTTGGATAAGTTTGCTATCGTTTTGCTCCCACGCAGCGACCTAAGGGAGGCACAGCAAAAACGTGCACCAAAGACGGGGGGAACTGGGACGGCCGGTCGATCTCCACCGAGGGGCTTGACAGTTCAGGGAACGGGCAGGGGTGAACTGACGCGTGACGAGAGAGACGTTAATTTGTGTAGGGCTAGGGCGTTGCATCTTGCACGAGAGTGTCACTCCACGTTCCCGTCTGGCGGGCCGCTGTGGGGAGAGAAGGAGGTGGGTGTAAGAGGGAGCGGCCGTCGGGTTGGCTGATGTGCTGCACTGAAACGCATAACGAGGATGGCCCCCTTTTTTGTCCTTTTCGCGAGTCTTTTGGCCACCACGTCTCTTCCTGCTTCACCCACTTCACCCGAAGCTGTTCAATGGCTGGCTCAATGGCTGTACAGACCAGTCTAACAAGAGTTGGGGATGCGTTGTGTTTTTCTGCGATTTTGGGGAGGAGTCGGGTTTGAATGTGACTTTGTTCGTGTCGATGGCAGAGAAATGACCACGTAAGTGAAATGATGACACCTTTGGATATTCAAAATAAATATTTGTAAATAAAAATAAAACGTCATGTCTAAAAATACAAAGTAAATAAACAGGAGCAAAACAGAAAGAGAGAAAACAATTGTAAAACAAAAAATTAAGACCAAGAAAAACGACAGGAAGAAAAGGAACAAAAATGCAATACACAATCTAAACACCTTTGAAGATCCTGTGCGTGAAGACCGATCCAAAGGAGCTGGGCGCCGTTTCAGCACGGCCCTCTACCATGCCGCCCACGACACGTCCACAGTTCGGCTCTTCTTTTGACTTCCTTTTTCTCTACCATTTCACGCTCATCCCGACCGATTTGTCGTTTGTTTCGTTTGTTGTTGCACCGTCGGGCATTTTCCTCGCATCGTTCGGAACCGAAAAGCAGTTCGGCCTCGTCGCTCGTCCACGACGTTCCTTTTTTTTGTCCGTTCCCCCCCTCTCCCTCACAGACTGCGTTTCAGACGCGCCGACATGGTGCGCAACCGCTCGTCGTCGGCATCGACCAGCGAGCTGAGCCAGACTTTGTCGTGCTCCTCTTCTCCTTCTCTGATCCTCTGCGTGTGCGTGTTCCCTAGCAGGATGGGCGCCGTATTAATGTACAACGACTCGTAGTTTCCGGCCGGCACGAC
This sequence comes from Sporothrix dimorphospora, assembly GCA_021397985.1. Classification (NCBI taxonomy): domain Eukaryota; kingdom Fungi; phylum Ascomycota; class Sordariomycetes; order Ophiostomatales; family Ophiostomataceae; genus Sporothrix; species Sporothrix dimorphospora. The sequence goes on from WOUA01000055.1 coordinate 97,685, forward strand.
AAATGTCTCGTGGAAGGCGCTCAGATGGGGATAGCGGCCGTTGCCGTTGCCGTCGCCGTTGCCGTTGGCCGTCATCCCCTTCAGCCATTCGTACGCCTCGCAGTGCACCGCACTGCTCGCAAACCGCTGCACACCGGCCGCGTCGCGGAAGTAGAGCACAAGGAAGATGGTGTCGTGGGAGGTGCGCGCCGCCGAACCGCCCCGAAACAAATCGCCGCCCAGCACGCCGTACTCGGTTCGCTGCGCTTCTAGTGCAGCCAGCGTGTCTCGAAACCGCTGCGTCATGGCGCGCGCGCCGGGGGCAAACACGCCGAGCGGGTGGTTGAAGCGGGCGCCGAAATGGAAGACGACCATCCCCTGGCCTGGCTTCGGTGCGTAGCGACCGGTCGGTGACGGCACATGGGCAGTGGAGCGTCCTGGGATGACACCCGCGAGAAACGAGTGCGTGAGCCGGTGGCCGCGGAACTTGACTGTCGGGAGCAGCATCTGGGCGAGTGTGACGGTGGGCGCGAGGACGAGCAGGGCAGCCGCCGGCAAGAGGCACCAAGGCTTCGGGACGGCCGCGGCAAAGGCCATCTGTAGGCCGGCGCCGATGGCCAGTAGCGTGTGCAGCTGAAAGGCATCCTTGATGATGTGCTGGGGGTCCGTTGGTCAGTTATTTTCGCAAAGAGGAGAGGGAATAGAGACCTACGGCGGGCGCTATGTCGGTCCATCGGACGGGACGAACCGTCGTCGGCGGCACAATACTGCGGAAGTCATAACTATCCGGGGGAGGTGATGGTGATGTGTCGGTCTTCAGTTTCCCGTCGCTTCGCTCTGTGCTGTCGTCCATGATTGCTTGTCTTGGTCTTGGTCTTGTTTTCTTTTCTTTGAACTTCTTTTTATCGTCGACATGGCATCATAGAGGATTTCCAGATCATGGATGATATTTCGTAGAATTGTGAGAGAGCGGTGATGCAACGGTGAGGAAAGTCAGTTGTACACAAGAAAGCGATGTTAAGCGACAAACTGTGTCCAACAGCTCTTTGTACACTCCTCGCTCGGCTGTCTCGTTAACTGCCGTTTGCTCGTTCCGCCCACTTTCCGTAACGCAAACACTCGCTGTTCACAGCTCGCCTTGTGTCCAAGTCTGTCGGTGAGACCGACTGGCTGTCATTGACAACAAGTGGCAGACATGGGACCCGCTGGACATGTTTGTCAGATGTGAGACCACAACGGTTAGGCCAACTCGTGCTTGCTCGGTGCAGGAAGTGTAAATGAAAACAATTTTTGCTCATATTCTATTAGTGCTACCATGAAAATGGTCTATTGTGTAGTACGACGTAAAACCAAAGGAAATAGAAGAAGAAGAAAAGACAAAGACGCCCGACCTAAAAATATACCCGATGAAAGACGTCCAATCCTTAAGAAGACTCCCCACCACTCTCCTTGCCTCCCTACTTCTTCTGCTGGGCCACCCAATCCTCGACATCCTTTTTAAAGTCCGGTTTGTACAGCCACGTCAGGTCAAACGGTTCCCGCGCCGCCCCCGTCACAAATGCCGCATCCGTCGATGGCATCCGCCGCAGGTCGATCTGGTGGTTCAGCGCCAACACCCGGTCCACGCGCGCCTGCCGGTACTGCTGCCAGAAATCGAGAGCGGCCTGGGGGTCCTTGACATCGTCCGTCGTCCACTGCCGCCCCAACAACAAGGCCAGCATGTACACGTCCTCGAAGGCCTGGTTGATGCCCTGCCCGGCCGACGGCGGGATAGCGTGTGCCCCGTCGCCCAACAAGATGACACGCCGCGTTGCCGACGCCCACCGGTCCAGCTTGGGCACCACGTAAAACGGCCAGACGTTGATCTTGGCCGGGTCGATGGTGGCGACGGCGTTGGCGACGATCTCGGGGTAGTTGTCCGCGCCCTCCTGGAGGAACGCAACGGCGGCAGCGCGCCCGTCTGCCAGCGACCCGCGCTGTTCCCAGTCCGCGCGCTCGTGCTCGAGGATGCGGCGCTGCTTGCCGATCAGCACTTCGCCGCCATCTGTGTTTTGCGGGGCAATCACAAAGGCTCCGCCTTTTTGAGAATTCTTGGAGGCAATCGTCACAGGGATGTGGTAGCTGCCGTCGGCCGGCAGCTGCAGCTGGGCGGTAGGCACCGCCGCCGTGATGCCGGCCATGCCCAGAAACGTCGTCTCTAGGTTCGGGTATAGGTGCCGCCGGACCGTTGAGTGGATCCCGTCGGCGCCCACGAGAAGCGAGGCCGTTTCAGTCGTGCCGTCGGCAAAGGCAAACGTGACCCCGCCGCTTGTGTTGGTGGCATCGTCCTCGCTCACCACGCGCACGTACTTGCGGCCGTACACAACCTCAATGCCGTTGTCCTTGAGGGCCGCCACCAGCGCGTCAATCAGCACGTGCCGGTAGATGCGCAGGCCCTGGTAGCCGTACTTGGCCGCGCCGCCAAAGTCGTATGTTTCCGTCACGTTGCCCTCGCTGTCGCGGAAGTCGAGTCGCTCAAAGCTGTAGCCCTGCGGCTTGACCACGCTGTACATGTTGAGCGCGTCCAGCACCCGCAGCGCGTTGGGCGAGAGCATCACTGCACCGCCAATGTTGAGCGGCGCCGACCGGGACTCGTAGATGATCGACTTGATGCCCTGCTGGTGCAGCGCCAGCGCGAGCGTCAGGCCCGAGAGGCCGGCGCCGATGATCGCCACGTTGTGGTCGGTAGACATTGTGAAATCAAAGGAGGGGGTGTTGATAGTTTGAGTTGGAGATGCTGAAATGGAAGCTGTTGTAGTGTATTGTTCGTTGCTTGCAAGTGTTGAGAGTTGGATGCTGGGGTTGCTTGTGAGTGTTGCTTCGTAGTTGTGAGTTGAGAGACCAGATTCTTTCCTCCCGGACAATGAGCCCTTCTTATATACCTGGAGAGAATGTAGGATCGTAGCATCCCAGCATTACCCCTCCAAACCTCTCTCTCCAGACAGTCTGCCCGTCAGCCGTGAGCCGTGAGCCGTCAGGGCTGCTTTCGCATCCTTGGCGCCCCCCGACTCTCCGCCTCTGCTCTCCGCTGATATGAGGGCAATCCCCGGCACGGTCCGGGGATAAAGCGGCAACCGAATGTGCACCCTTTTCCGTATCTGATTGGTCAGACGGGCTTACTGTGTATTACTTTCGGGGGTAACGCCTGTAACCCCGTCTTACACAGGAAACCCCGCTACGTCACAACGGTCGAGAGATTCCTTCAGAGCGATTCTGTTCGATTTGTTCCTCCTTCAATCCTCCTGTCGTCATCGCTGCTCCCCCGCACTGCATGCAACGCTAAAAGATGGAGGAACGATGCGATTCGCCGTCTCGCATTTTAGAGAGTGTGCGAGACGGCAAACGGGAAGTGCGAGGCGCGAAAAGTGCGAGGCCAGAGTGCGAGCTGCAGGACGTGTTGCAGGATGAGCTGCAGGGCGAGCTTCAGGGCGCAAAACGACAGGCAGCGATGTGACGAAGCGAATGAACGTCGCTCACATTGTATCGTGTCGCGCATCGGCCGTGTGACCGTTCAGTCCGTGTCGTTCTGCCGGTCTTTCTCTGTTCCCGCTTTCACTTTGCTCAACGGTTTTGTGTCGGCTGTCGATTGCCGAAGCGAGCTCTGTGATACAATCAGCAACTGGTACAATGTGCTGCAAGTCGCTTGGGTCTTCTGCAAATGGACAGAAAAGACATGTTCAATGAAAAGGCGCAGACAACAGTTGTCAATTGGGTATACAACACACGGCGAAGAAAAAGAAAGATGAGAGACAATCAAACTGAAAACAACCAAAAAAGCAGCCAAAAAGCAACCAAAATCAAACCAAAACCAACACATCAAACGTCAAACGCCTTCGTCAAACCACGACCATCAACCATCCTCTACCGAATCTTCCGCCCGTGCGAGTGGTACACGCCCAACACCTTGCGCCAGCGTACAAATGCATTGCGCTGGCTGATCTCCAGGTCCTGCACCCGGTCGCCCGAGCGCGGCAGGTACCGGCACATAATATCGCTGTCGCGCGACATGTCCGTGTGCCGCACCGCCGTGCGTCCGTCGCCCGATCCCGCGCTGCCAATGCTGCCGATGCCCATGCTGCTTCCATTGCTGCCGCCGCCGCCCGACCGGAGGTCTAGGCAGACCAGCGCCGTGCCCTCGTGGTGCGTCGACACCTTGACAAACACGAGGCCGGCCGCCAGCAGCGTGCGAATCTCGGGCTTGATGTCCACCTTGAAGCCGTCACCCGCGGCGCCGCGACGCGCAAACACCTTGTTGTAGGGCCCCGCCGCAACCATCACGTTTTCCGACTCGGTCGTCAGTAAATGCACAAGCAGCGCCTGTGCGTCGATGCCCGTCACGGCCTGCAGCTCACTCAGGCTGTGGCAGGTGACGCGCTGCAACAGGAAATCACGCCACGGCCACTCGTTGACACGCACGCTCTTGGCGACCAGCATGATGAAACCGGCCACCACCCAGGCGTACGTCGTGATGCCGAACGGGTCCACATTCTGGAGGGCGATGCTGTTCTCCTCCGCCCTGCCCAGGAACACGCCAAGCATCAGCCCGCCCACCACGAGCACCGCGCAGATCGCCAGCACGCTGTACACGTATGTCGTGCAGCGCACGCGCACCGTTCGCTCCTCGACAACCCACTCGGAGCTTTCTTTCGACAGGCGCTCCTGGCGGCGGCGTGCCTCGCGCACCCGCTGCTGGCGCTGCTCGGCCGACGCCGTGTCCCAGGCGTTGGTGCCCGTCTTCTTGTCCGTGTTCTTCTCGCCGCTGCCGCTGCTGCTGCCGTCGCCGAACCCGCCGCCCCAGCCGCCCAGCATGGCCGCGTGGCGGTGCGTCTGCGCCACGAGCGAGCGCGACAGGGACCGAAAGTCCGCGCCAGGCAGGCACGAGCTGCTCTGCTGATCGTAGGTCAGTGTGTGCAGCGCCGCCACGGCCGTGTACTCGGGTGCGCGCGGACGGAAGTCTTCGTCGACGTCAATGGGCAGCATCTCGCCGAGGCCCTGGAGCGCCGTTTGTAGCTCGTTGATGACCGTGGGCTGCGTGCACATGAGCGGCACCATGACGGCAATGATCTGGCCGAGCGTGGTGAGAGGCATTTCGACGGGCATGGTCGTGGCCTTGACGTCCGGATCACCGTCACCGTCAATGACTTGGAGATGGGCCGTGACACGTGTACCGGACGGGCGCTCGCCTGTCGGGAGGACAGGGCCAGCGCCAGGCGCGCCCGCGGGCAGGAAAGCACCGCGGGACGACGCGCTTGAAGACGCGCTGACCTTGCGCTTGCCATTGTCCTTCTCGTTGTCGTCGTCCAGGTCACCGCCGGCTGCCAGTGCTGCCCGCTTGTTCCGCCCTCGCAGCTCCTCCACGGCGTCTCTGAAGAGCTTGAAGCCCTGGTAGCTGTGCTTGACAAACAACGGACGGCTCGACCCAGACATGTCACCGCCGCGGTCCTGGTGCACAAAGGCAGACAGCGGCGTGTCCATGGTGCCGCCACGGTAGACCACAGAGCAAATGTCCAGCGCGTCTTCGGCGAAGCCGGCGCCCATGGCCATCTTGGCCGACGCCGACGACGAGCCCTTGAGCTCCTGCAGCATCGTCAACAGCGTCGACGACGTCCAATTCTCGATGCGCGACAGGTCGGCAAAATAGCTGTCGCTGCCTCGCTTGCTAGTTTCGAGGAACGCCTCCAGCTCGCGCTGCCGCCGCGGTTCGTAGATGGGGTCCATGTGAAAGCCGCCCCACCGCGGGTGCGCCCCCATACCAAAGGCCCCGCCGTTGCGCTCGTTGCCTTGGCCGTTGCCGTTGCCGTTGGCGTTCATGCCGCCAAGGATGTACGGGGCGTCGTCGTCGTCGTCGTCGCCCGGCTGCTCCAGGTCCACGCGGGTCGCGCCCAGGGCCTGCAGCACCTTTTGCTCGGCCGAGTAGTTGCGGCCGTACTCGAGTGAGCGCTCCGCGTATTCTTGTGCGTTGCGCGCCAGGATCTTGAGCTTAGCCGAGTACTTGGCCAGCCCGCACAACGCACGGCTCTGCCAGGCGGCGTGGTCGGCCGCCGACATGGCCAAACGCGCGGCGGTCGCCGTCAGGTAGTCGACGAACGCGCAGTAGCGGACCATGAACTCGCGCGTGCCCACGGCAATACCACCCGTGGCCTTGTCGGCGTCGGGGCTGCCCGGTTTGGCCGGCTTCGCCTCGTTCTCGTTCTCGTCCTCGCTCTGGCTGTCATCACTGTCGCTCTCGTCCTCGTCGGCCTTTTCGCCATTCTGCCGGCGCCGCCCGCGCTCCCGTTGCTTGTTGATGAACTCGAGGCGGTCCTCCAGAATCCTTTGGCTATTGCGGTACGCCCAGTGCGTCGTGAAGCGCTCGGCATTTTGCTGTAGCAGGATGGCGTTGTCGTGCCGGCAGATGTGCATGTTGAACAGCACCTGGTCGGCGACGTGCGCCAGGCGCCGGTACGCCGTCACGGTGTCCGGCTCCGGGAACAGCGCCTCGGCCTCAAACGACAGGCGCTGGTTCTGGCCGCCCATGCCCATGTTCTGGACAGCACTGTGCAGCCGCTTGACTTCGTAGTCCCATAGCGCACGCTCTTCGGCCTCAGTGACGTCGTACTCGGTCAGATCATCAAACTTGACGCGCTCCCGCTTGCGCGGCGTGTTGCCCGACACGACGCCGCTCTTGTACTCGATGTGCGCAAACACCATGTCGCGCACGTCCTCGATGGTGGCTTTGGCCGAGTCGGGCAGCGGCAGGTCGGGTGGCAGGGCCAACAGCTGGCCGGGTGTGAGGGCGTCCTGGTTGGCATTGCTGCCGCCACGCGCCGTGAAGGTGTTGGTGCCGAAGCGGCCCACGTAGGACCGAGACCGTTTCTTGACCATTGGATTGGAGTTTGGTGGTGAAATTAGGTAGTGTAGTAAAGTGTTGATAGCGTAGAAGAATTGCAATAGGGTGAAGTTGAATTGCCTTGTCGATGTAAGATGCTGTTTGACTTGGCAATATCAAAAAGAAGCTGTCCAGCTTGTTATCAGGGACAACAAGAATGGGGAAGTAAGCACGCCGCCAGGCAGGAAAACGTCGAGGGGGGTAGAGACATAAATCCAAGAACGCCTTCGACCAATCCTCCAGACTGGGAGAGGTCTCCAACACGCAAGGCTCGGGCCAGGCCATGCCACAGGTACATTGCCTTGCCATCCATCAAGACCGCAAAAATCCATCCAGGCCACATCCCGACCGCCACCCAGTCAGGCTACACTCCACTGCTGGGACTTGCATCAGAGCGATCTTCGAGGGAGGGAGGCGGGCCGTTCTCTGGCTGCCGAAGGGATGCGGCTCTGCTGCCTTGTGGAGCGTGCAAAACGAGGAGAGAAAAAGCTTATGCTCGAATTTGGCGGTTGTTCCGAGCGTGGCGCCGTATCCGTGTATTTTGGGTATGCGTGTATTTTGGGCAGCAAGAGGCCCAAGCCACGGTAGGGGCAGGGACGCTCCTTCCGTCTCCCTCCCATTCGCTCTTTCCCTTTTTTTTTTGTCCCAACCCTCCCATTCCCATCGCTCTTTCCCTTGTTTATCCACCTTCCGTCCACTCTGTGCTTGCAAGGCTGCGCAGTCTCTGGCAAAAACATGCCAACCAATCTGGCAAGAGCCAGCCCGTAAGCCTCAGCCACCGCCCTCTTTCACCCCCTGCATCGACAACCCACAACCACCACCACCCAGACAGCCTGTCAGAGTTGATCATTCTCCATCTTTCTCCCCATAACCCTGGTAGCCATCAATAAGAGGCAACCTGCTGCTGCTCGTGGGCTGTGATTACTTGCCAGGTGCTCAACCTCCGCCCACTTGCGATTCGCTTACCCCAACCTTCTTGAGCCTTCTCATCGTTTCTCTTGTGCAAAACGAGGCAAAAATCTCTGCGGTTGCATTCGCGACAGAAAAGCGCCTGCGGAAGGATTCGCAGGTTGGAAGTCCGCCCAATGATCCATGCCTGAACTGCTCCCCACTGTCTCGAACACGTTCTTTCGGCGACGAACTGAGCACAGGGCTTGACAGGGCTGCGGCCTGACCACTGAGCCAAACACCCATGTCGTATGGCCTGGCTGCCTCGCTGCCTGGCCTGGCCCAGGAATAGCATGCCACTGGACGACATACAACATACGCACATCTCCGAAGCGGGCCACACCCTCCGCCATCAATGTGGCGGACGTAGAGGGATCCAATGGGGAGCTACTTCGTATGGCCGGAGACGAGGAAGATGTACTCTCATGGTCGTCAAAATGATGCTAAACAGAATATAACATCACGGCCCTTGGCGCTGCTGATTTTGTTTCGTTTCTTTTAATCATCTATCTTATCTCAAAATCATCGACATCCACCACCCATTTGCTGTCTCATAACACCACATTCATGATGGAGTACAACAGCGTCATCGCCGAGTACGAGAAGATCCTCGGCGGCCAGTTCCTCCCCAAGATGGAAGAACTCCAGGCCGCCGCTGGGAAGACCACACCGGCCGCCGGAGATGCTACTGCTGCCGCGGGCGTCGAAACCGTGCCAGAAGGCACGTCAAAAGCACCAGGAAACGTTGCATCTTCTTCAAAACCCAATGCTGCCTCTGCCACCACGAGCGGCAGTGTACCCATCCTTGGCGTGCCTGCTGGCATTCCGGTAATACAGACGGAGGCCGGCCCCAGCAGTGCCGACTCCAAGAACAACAAGAGCAAAAACAAGAACAACAAGAAGAAAAAGGGCCAGAAGGGCAAGGGCGATGACTTCATCCCGGACCTCAAAAAGGTCGTGCAGTTCAGCGACGGCGAGGGCAAGAAGCGTGTTATTGGCCTAGAGACGTACAAGTTCAAGACGTACCGCTCGCGCTACACGCAGGTGCTCGCCGAGGCCGAGGAGAAGCCCTTTCGCGACTACGCCATCCTGCTCAAGGCCGAGGTCAACGACAACCCGCAGGGCGGCATCAAGGCTGACTTTACTCTGGAAATCCAATCCGACGGCCTCAAGAATATCTTCCGCACCATCGCCAAGCGCTACCGCGAGCTGACGCTTGACACCGGCGAGGAGCCCATTGTCATCGAGTACCCTTTCCGCTGCCTCTTCTTTTTGCGGACGCGCCTACGCGAGCTGCAGCATGACCCGGCCACGGCTTCCTCCACGCGCCGCGAGCTCGCCAACCTCGTTGACTTTATTCATGCGCCCATCGGCCACGACAAGATTATCGAGACGTACAACAGCCTCGTACCGCACGGCAAGATCACCTTTCCCATGGTGTGGACGCTGTTCCCGCCCTACGAGCCCGTGCTTGCCATCCACCCCGGCCTACCCCTTGAGAAGAGCTCGTGCTTCCTAGTGGAGAGTGTCGCCTTCTCGCAGGAAAAGAACGAACCGTGCTGGGAGATAGAGGCGCTGTTCGGCTACCACGACGGCAGCCGTTTCTACCTCAAGAGCGAGACCAAGACCATTAAGTGGTTCGACGGCGTCAAGGACATCCACAACGACCACCACCTGCACCTGCTACCGCTCAGCCTCATCGAGGAGAACCGCCGCGCCGAGATCCGCGAGGCCCTCATCCGCCGCGGCAAGCTGTACGTCGACTACTGCACGCGCGACTTTAGTTTCATGCACTACACCGGCTCCGTCGACCTGGTCAACCGTGACAGCGAGAAGCAGCTCAAGGCCTTGGGTTCCAAGAACAGTGTCTACGTCGACACGCGCGTCATCATCGACCGCACGGCCGAGAACAAAATCAGCAATGCCGACGACGACATTGGCCGCACCGTGTCGTCGTGCCTCACAGAACACTTCTCGACTACGTCCAAGCGCGAGATCAGCCTGACATCCCGCTCCATGCCCGTCATGGGCGTGCACCAGCGCCTGCGCGATCTCGTGCAGTCGGACTTTTCCGGTTCCGGCTCTGGTTCCAACAACCATGACAAGGACAACGACGACGGTGATGCGGCCGGTGGGGCCGGCAAGGAGGGCGAGGGTGACGCGTGGCTGCTCGACCCCAAAGCGTTTGCGCCCCAGACCTTTGAGCTGACCGACGAGGACTACCTCATCTGCCGGCGCAACGTCGTCGCCTTTTTGCTCGACCGCAAGCTCTGGGTCTATTACTGTGTCATCAGCAACCTACGCGAGATCGAGTGGAAGGCCGATCCGTTCAACTCGCTCCAGCTGTCGGCGGACAAGAAGCGGCTCGTGCACCGGCTCGTCAAGGGCTTCGACGGTGGCAGTCAGGCCGACATGTACGACGACCTGATCGAGGGCAAGGGCAAGGGCCTGATCTTTTTGCTGCACGGCGCACCCGGTCTCGGAAAGACTTTGACTGCTGAGAGTGTCTCCGAGAGCACGCGTCGCCCGCTCTACCACGTCAGCACGGGCGAGCTGAGCATTGAGGTCAAAGACCTCGAGAAGCAGCTGAGCGAGATCTTCCGGCTGGGAGCGCGCTGGAACGCTGTGGTGCTGCTGGACGAGGCCGATGTGCTGATGAGCCAGCGCACGACGCAAGACCTGCGGCGCAACGCCATTGTGGCCGTCTTTTTGCGCATGCTCGAGTACTACCGAGGCATGCTGTTCCTGACGACGAACCGCCACGACGATTTCGACAATGCGTTCTACAATCGTATCCACGTGACGATCGAGTACGGCGAGCTGACCAAAGAGTGGCGTGCCAACATCTGGCGCGAGCATGTGCAGAGGGCGTGCCGGCGTAACAAGGACCCGCTGATGTGGTGCAACGATGTCGAGGTGGAGGGGGAGGCCGGTGTTGAGGCGGAGGCCGGGACTGCCAGCTCCTGTACGTCAAAAGACGTCGTTGTCTCGGACGGCCCGCCAGTGGACGATGTGCTGTTCATAACCCTGGGCGAGGTCCACAGCAATGGCCGTGATATCAAAAACTACGTCCGCACGTCCTTGGCATTTGCGCGCGCTGAGGACGACGACCTGGGTCTTGAGCAGGTCCTGATCGTGCTCGAGAATAACTTGGAGCGTGAAGTCGTGACCGCCCACCGCGACGTCCTCGAGCGGCTACACACCCTAAGCGACCGGCAGGTGCGCCAGCACGAGATACGGCAGGCAAAACTGAAGGCAAAGAAGCAGCAGGAGAAGAGGGAAAAGAAGGAGAAGAAGTTAAGGGAAGCGAAAGAGAAGAAGGAGCTTGGGGGGGACGAAAAGGAGGGGCACGATGAGGAAAGGGAAGGGGATAGTGCAGAAGAGTCAAGCGAGGAAAGCGAAGAGGAAGAATAGGGCAGGTAAAGGAAGATTTGTTCAGTTTTATATGAGCAGTCACATAGCGTTAATGGTTGATGATACCCAGGAAATATCGTGTGTTTTATCAATCTAGGGGGCACTCTAGGAACTACTCTAGGCGCAAAATAACTAAATGACTTTTCAGGAGGCAATGCAAAAAAGTATGCAATGTAAGCAAAAAGCTATGTTATGACAAAAAAAAAAATACAACTCTCATAACCGTCTAGTACACCTCCAGGACGTAGCGGCCGTTCTCCTTGAGGCGGTCAATCTCCTTGTGCGGATCGACCTTGCGGCCGCTGGCCTTGGCCTCCTTGGCGATCGACTCCATCAGCACATCCGTCAGGTCCGGCACGGGCCAGGTCGGACCGCACAGGAAGAAAGAGCCCTCCTCATGGACGTACGCCTTGATCACGGCGTCCATGCTCTGCCGCATGCGGTCCTGGATGTAAATCTTCTCGGGCTGGTCACGCGAGAAGGCGGCGCCCAGCAGCGTCACCACGCCCGCATCGACGTACGCCTCCCACTCCTCACCGTACAGATACTCCTCGCGCTGGTGGCGCGAGCCCATGAAGAGCAGGATGGCGCCAATCTCCTCGCCGCGAGCCTTCTGCATGGCGCGGTACTGCACGAACGCGCGGAAGGGCGCCAGACCAGTACCCAGACCAGCCATGATGAGCGGCGTCGTCGACAGGGCGGGAAGCTTCATGACGGACGGCTTGACCGACACGGTGACCTGGGCACCGGGCTGCAGCAGCGACAGGTAGCGCGAAGCGTTGCCGTAGCGCTTGCGGCCGCGCGAGTCAACCCAGTCGACCACAACAATCATGAGAGCGACGGACGTCGGAGTCACAGCCTGGGCAGACGCGATACTGTACTCGCGACGCTTGGAGGGCGCAACGATGCGCACGAGGTCCTGGACGGCCGGGTGGGCCGACTGGAACTCCTGGAGCACGTCGACATACGAGACGGTGTCGACCTCGCTGTACTTCTTGAAGTCGTCGGCGCCCTCCTTGCCACCCAGGGCGGTCAGCTTGGCGCGCTCGGCGTCGTCCGTGGCAAACTCGGCCAGGGCCTCGTAGAAGCGCTTGGGCGGCTTGCCGAGAATGTCGACGTTCTGCACGAGCGCCTGGTAGACGGTGCGGGTCTCGAAGACGGCGGCGTCCTCGCGCGAAGGCACCTGGACAAGTGCGTTGGCGTCGAGGCCGTAGAAGGTAATGAATTCCTCGACCAGCGCGGTGTCGTTGTCGGCGTGCACGCCGAGCGCCTCGCCGATCTGGTAGGTGACGCCGGAGGTGCCTAGGTCAAACTCAATATGGAAGATGTTGCGCTCGTAGTCAAGCGGCGTCAGGCGGCGGTTCTCCGAGACGGTCACGACGGCCGTGTGCACAGGAAGATCCGGGCGCACCGCGGTCTGCGTGCCGTAGACCTCCTTGAACACGAGGCCCTTGGCGGCGGCCTGCCAGTCGCTGACCTCGGTGGCGGGCTCGACCTCGGTCTTGTCAAAGACGGCAAAGCTCGAGGGCTTGAGCGTCTTGACGAGCGCGGCGGGGGCGACAAAGTCGGCGGGTACCTCGGCCCAGGTCTCGGGCACCTCGACGGCGGTCAGGACCTGGGACAGGACCTCGGCGCAGGCGCGGGCGGCCTCGACATCGTTGACGGCGGCGGCCAGGCGGACCAAGTCGTCGGCAACCAGCTCCGGGTGGGCGACCTGCAGGAAGGCCTGCTCGAGGAGCACCTTGCTGTGCGCCTCGACGGCCGGGACGGCGGCCGTGTCGAGGGCGTAGAGGCGCACCTGCTTCAGGCGCAGGGCCTGGCGCACGTTGGCGGGGATACGCTTCTCGGCGTCCTCAGCCTTGAAGTTGGGCAGGCGCACAATCAGCGCCGAGCCGGCCTTGGCGCCGGCCAGGACGTCAATGTCCTTGAGCAGCTTTTCCTCTCCAACCACGGTGACGTTGGCGGCCTCGACGGCGAAGGGAGCGCTCAGGGGCTTGTTGGCCTTGCGGATGTCGGTGCGCACCACGCCGCCCTGGATCAGGTTGTCGTGGACGTTGTGCGTGGAGACGCTGGCACCCGGCTGCTCGGCAATGACGCGGGCAATGGACGCCGGGGCCGCGAGGGCGGCCGAGCTGTCGACGTCGTAGAAGGTGTACTGCTGGACCTGCTCGGGGACGAGCGAGACGGCGTACTGCGACTCCTCGTCGGCCTGCGCCTGGGGCTTGCCCGTGAGCGTCTGCAGGATAGACGTGATAAAAGCAGGCGTCGGGACGTCGACCGCGGCGTACTTGACGTCGATGATGGCGGGCGTCTCGGTCCACTTGCTGGCGAAAGCCACGGTGGCGAGCACGTCGGCGAACAGAGCCGACTGGACGGCGGTCTCGTTGACGGCGATCTCGTTCTGGACCTGGCCGAGCACGGCAATCCGGCGCACGGTGGGCGGCAGCACGCTGAGGAAGGCCTCCTCGATGAAGGGGCGGTAGACGCGCACGTTGACGGCGCCGACCTTGTGGCCCTGGACGGCCAGGCGGGCGACGGTCTGGGCGGCCAGCTGGGCCTCGACGCTGCCAAAGGCGACAATGACCGACTCGGCCTCATCGTGGCCGTGGTACTCGAACGGCTGGTAGGCCGTGCCGAGCTCGTTGTTGAAGGCCTGCAGTAGCTCGAGGAGCTGGCCGGCATGGTCCAGGCGCTTGCTGAGAGCGCCGCGCTCGTCGCGCAGGGCCGACAGGCGGGAGAAGGCCTCGGCAATGTGGGCCTCGCTCAGAGCATCAGTCACACGGACGGTCTCACGGGCGGTGCGCAGACCGTCGTAGACGTGCAGCGTCGGCAAGATGCGGGCAGCAAGCGTGGCGAACAGGGCAATGTGCTGCGCCTCGGCGGCCGACGTGCTGGCAACGAGACCGAGACCAAGCTCGTCGGCGGTCTGCAGAGCGGCGCTGTAATCACCGACAAGACCATCCTGGGCGGCGTAGTCAAGGGCGGCGATGTGGGCCACAAAGGGGCTGGCCACGCCGTACAGCAGCGACAGCTGGTCGAGCGAGGCACGCAGGCTGCGCAGGCTGGCCGTGGGGGCGACCAGGGTCTGGGGGAAGTTGCGCTTGCTCTTGTCAAAGTCCTCGGAGAAAAGGTAGCCGAGGGCAAAGGCACCGGCACCGGCACGGGTCTGCAGCGGCACGACCGTGGTGGCGTAGCCGTGGACATTTTTCTCCTGCTGGCTCTCCCAGTGGCGGGCGGCCACGTCGAGGTCAAAGGTCTCGGGCGAGTAGGCAAAGATCTTGTCAGACAGCTTGTAGGCGACCTGCTGGACGAGCAGCTGGGCCGTGGCGTAGGTCGGGCCGTTGATCGAGGACAGGGTGGCCGTGGTGGTCGGGAGGCGCTTAAGCTCCGTCGCCGGCTGGTCGACCGGCAGGGCCGGGCTGCCGGTGGTCTCTTCGTGCTTGAGCTGCATCTTGCGGACAAGTCCCACGAGGGTTCGGGTAACGAGGAAACCGGTCAAGAGGTTGAGGAAGAAGGGGAGCCGCGGCAGGTGAGAGAGCCGGAGGAGGAGGCTCGGGGAGAGGCTCGGGAAGAGACGAAAAATGGTCGGTGTTTAGTTGGGAGACTGCCTGAAGAGCACCGAGAGAGGATGATGGAACTGAGGTAAAGTCAGGATGAGGTCGAAACAACAGTAAAAAGGCCAAGGGAAGAAAGAGAGCACAGAAACTGAAGACGAGAATTTTTAAGATGAGACGCGCTGCAGAAATAAAACCGGCAGAACACTAACCACGAAGGAGCATAGCCCGGCGGCCATCGCGGCCGGACAAAGGCGAGCCGGGGCTGACATGGGGACATGGTCCACCGGAAGCGCAGAGTGTCCTGGGTGTCTTGGGTGTGTCTTTGCACTCTTTGCTGGGGGCGAACACGGCCTGGACTTTTTTCGCAATTGGCAGCGGTACGGCGCAAATTTGCAATTGGCAAAAGTCGCGATCACGCAATTGCGCTAGTCCTGATCTGGAATGGCAGCCAGGAACCACCGCCCGTCCGTTTCGGCAATCGGCGCCCTGGCCGCGTCACGTGCCGCGGGAAGTGTCTGTTGCAAGCGTCACGCCAGCGCGGGAATACCTCGAGACGAGAGCATGCCATTGGCGTACAGCCGCAGATGCAATTGGAGAGAGTCTGTGTTCGTGTTCGTGTTGATACAAGTACATTGATACATTAATACACATCATTAAACTGCCGGTGCTCACAACGCCGGTGGGGCGGTCTCTGTGGCTGTTGCTGCGGCCGTGTTCGCTTCCGTGGCAGGCTTCTCCTTCTTCGGCTTCTTCCGCAGTGTGTGCAGATTCGGCGGCTTCTCGAGGCCAAGACGCTCCCGCAGCTCGACCGCGTCCGTCCACAGCTCCTTCTCCCAGTACACATTGATGATCGGCTTGGCACGGCGCGCGCTGCGCAGGGCCCACGGCAAGAAGATGCTGAAAAAACGCTGGCGCTCGGCGGGCTTGAGCCGCGCCACGGCCACGAGACTCAGCGCCGCCATTGGCAGGCCCGTGTTGGCAAACTCAAAGGCCTTGAGTGCAATCTCGCCCTCGACATACTGCGGCGGTAAGCCCAGCACCGCATGGTACAGGTCGTGGCACTCGCGGTAGCGCTGGATCACGTAGGCGCACTCGGCGTCGTCCACATAGCGCACTTCATCGCGGACGTCGGGTGACATGTGGTAGCGCTTGCGGAAGTGACCGTAGACGTAACCGACCGTGTTCTCCGGCATCGCCAGCAGCTCGTCCAGCGGCAGGCTTTCGGATGTGATACGTGGGCGGTCACGCAGGATCTGCCGGCCGGTCGGGTCGCCGAGCATCGTGTCGCGCAGACGCTGGGCCACAGGGCCTGCCGAGACTTCTCCGAGCGTCGCAATGAGGTCTGCGGGAGGGTGTCAGTGGGATGCTGTCGGTTTTTTAGGTTAGGTACACTCCTTACCAGCTCGTCTGGGATCGATGAAGGCACCAATGGCCGAACCCAGCGTCATCGCGCCCTTCTCGATGAGCGTCAATGGGACATGGCCCTCGTAGTTGGGCGGCGGCCGGTTGAGCACCGAGAACGCACGGATGTGCCGGTGCACCGACGCATCGGCGGGCAGAAATTCACCTGGCCTGGACAGCTGCGCAAGCGTCCGGCTAGATATTATACGTACGGGCCGCATTGTGGTGTCTGGATGAAGTTGTCGAGGAGAGCGTTTCGAGTGTGGCGTGAGGATCTGACGACCGCGATAAAAGCTTCAATTGAATGTGGGGCAGACACAAGAGCTGTATCATCACGTGTATAATCACGTGCCATTTACACAAACATCATACGACCACTATTTCTCAAGGAAGAATAGATAATCAATAGAAATTAGTTGACCATTTTAAATAATACAGTCCTGTTATTTTCGTCAATTCCCTACGAAAATGGGCCTGCCGTGCGAAGTGAGCGGACGGCGTCACCGAGTGGCCATCCACATAAAGCCCCAAAGGACATGGTGGCACAAGACGATTTTCGCTCTACTTGATACACCGGCATCCGCAGGGTGGCTTTTATAAAACTATTAATTATTAGTAACAAGTGCTGTGGGATATTGTACCCTGAACGGCTGCATGCCTCCACGCCGTGTGCCGTCAAGCGCGGCATCAACGCGGCTCGTCCTGCAGAGGCACGATTTTGTTATGCAATGTCGATTTGTGGTCTAAACCAAGAAAGAACCGAACGTAAAGGTGGGTAGGGGGGGTGTTTTCAATGAAGAAAAATGGCGGAAGGGATCGCAAATGGAGATGTTGAAAAAGACGTCTAGACTTCAATGAAAGACATGGTGGTTCCATGGTGTGTAGGACAATGCACATCATGGAATATACCTGGTTTTGCAGATCTCATGACTGACAGATTACTTATTGAGATGCTGTACAGCTGTACGGTCGTACAGTATGGAAGAGAAGGAAGAAGTGCCAAGAAGAAGGCGAACAAACGAGGCCAGAAATCAATGACGAAGATAGCCAAGACGAGGTGTCGCACAAAACCCATCACACGAGACGGCGAAGACGGGCTACATACGCACATCGTTATCGTGAATATGTCCAAACTGCAGCTTGCACGTCTATTTTCCAGTCCTTTGAGCGAGCCCTGCCGTGATAAGGTTGTCCTCCCATGGCCGTGTCAGCTCTCTTCGTATCAAGTTAATGAGCTTTCTCACACAAGATGAAGGAAGTGGTATCATGGGCACACGATTGTGCAACGAGCGGAAGCAGGTGCCTGCCGCAGGTGACCCACACCCGAACAGCAGCGACAACGGCGTCGGGAGAAGCGAAGAAAGGAAAAGAAGGAATATAAGAAAAAAATGCGTAAGGCCGTCATCAATTCTACACCGAGGTTTACCTTCCATAAGATGCACAAAATATTCAAGAATGGCGCCGTCTAAGATAGAAGTTGTGTTTTTAAATGGATTGTTGTTTTTGTTGTTTTTTTGGCCTATCGAGCAGTTGGAAAAGCTAAGCCAAATAAATAAAAACTAGTAAGGGAAAAAACACACCTAACTCCATCAAATATTCAATTCTCATCCTTCAAACAACAGATATAGAATATCCCAAAGTGAACCGTCTCAACTATTTTCTGTAACCTTGCACTCGTAAATCATCTAGCAAGGTGAAGCGGTGCACATATCGGCAAAGCCGGCCGCTTGTAGGTGAGAAGATGACGTCATTGGAGAACTTCACACTACTGCTCACATACAGGCAGGGTTCAGTAATGGTTTATTTATACAAGTACTCTCCCAAGGCTCATCGATCATCTCACTCCAAAGATAGATGACACATGCGCGACCATAAGCTCGTACTTTTTTTTTGAAATGTTCCGCATTCTTTCTTTCAATACGAGGACAGTTGGACAGCAAGAAGGTGCGACTGCAAGGTGATGCCGCTGTCCCCCGCTACAGGCGGCGATCTGCAATTCAGCGGCACGGTTGGCATGCCAACCTGCGAGGGTTTGCCAGGGCAGGAACAAGGAAATCTCGTGTGAATTTTGAGCTGGGACAGAAAGTGCGACGTGCAGGTGACGACTCGTTGAATGCGACACAATGCTCCGGAATACGAGACGCATCGCCGGCGAAATCGGTGAGACCCGGCCGACAACAACGGTGCGGAAGTACAGAAAGACGGTGCCGCTTCGAATTGAGAGCGATCGGCTGTCAATGTTCCCCAGCAAGGTTCACGTAGTCCGTAGCCCTACAGCACACGATGAACGGCACACGGCACCTCGTATTCTGTAGCTGTACTCCGTACGGAGTACGGATATAAAGTGGGCGGCTCCCCGCAGCACGGTGGCGATGACGGTTGATCTACAGTGCATCGCCCCAACTTTAATGGGCATGGGGGATCACCACAATGGAAAGAGCCAAGAGAAGCTCAACTGTTCTTGAATACGAGGCGGGAAGGCGCGATCGTCATACTTGGGAAACAGGTGAGTGAGACCGCTCGTTGTTTGGCCATTTTGGGGGAAGGGGCAAGCGGCGAATGCGTATCGCCAGACGGTGGTTCTTTCCCTCGAAATAAAGATACATAACTGACGCTTTCCTCGACTTGTTTGTTTTGACGGGAAAGGAACTGGACAAGCAGCTTCACATCTCCAATTCAAAACATTACAATCAGCACTTCATATCCAACCTTGCCCCTCGTCTCCTATATACATACCCGTCTCTTACGCGCTTCTACCTCGCTCGATTATATTTCTACAATCGTCACACCCATCCATACTACCACTAAGATGCGTGTCTCTCGCTCTCTAGCTGTGGCCGCTCTGGCCACTTCGGCCTCGGCTCTCGTCGCACCGCGTGCCCCTCATCCTGCACCTGCACCCCTCGACATCGATGCCAAAGCCGACGTGTCTGACGCCCCGTTTATCCTCCAGACGCGGACCAAGAGTGGAGGTGGCTACAGTGGCCTCTACGTCTACGCCTACCACACCGGCGCCGGCCTGAACGACGCCATGCTAGACACCCAAAAAGCTGTGGCCAACCAGGGCACCGCCTACACGGCTGGCATTGCCGGCAAAAGCCCGTACTTTGTCGTCCTATTCGAGCTCGGCGGCTCGCCGTACGAGCTAACGCCATCGACGGGGTCCACTCCCTACCCGGGCCTACTGCCGGTTCGGATCAACGTCAACCAAACCGGACCATCAGTCGATAACGCCTTTTACTTTGACGATGATACCCTGAGGTGGACGAACTCGGTCGACAGCGCGCCCCCCGGTGGCTTCCCCGGTGGCTTTGACAGCTGGCTCGGTATGTTCTCTCTCTCTCTCCATTTTCCTTCGATATCCATACACTCCTGCTAACAAATCAAAGCCTGCACGTCAGACCATGGTTCTCTCGAGGACCCAACCGTACCGGGCGTCCAGCTGTTCTACCGCTCCACGCCCGCTTCGGCACCGAGTGGATGCTATGATATCGACCTAGTAGCCATCTACTGAAAAAAGGCGTCCGGGTTTTGATGCCGGGCTGGGCTTTTGGTGTTGGGGGGGGGAGGGGGGGTTTGTTTCGTTGCACAGATTCCTGTCGGTAGATTTGGATTTTGCTGGTTGTGTTTTCTTTCTGTATTCTATACAACAGCATTGGTAGTGGTAGTAGCATTATAAACCATATACTTTATTCAATCACGGGGTGTGTCGACATGTTCGTTTCTGCATACGTTTCTTCTCTTGTGACTCTTTGTCTCCTCTCACGTCTACTGTTAGCGATCGATGCCTTCATGCAGCCACGACGCCCCCGATCCCTTTGTGATACTAACGTTGCTTCCCTGGTCCAGCTCCTTCTGCAATCTTCTGCATTCCATGCAACAGATGAGTAGCATGGGAAACATAAGCAAAGGAGCGGCGTGCATGAAGGTCCTCCTTGATGCCGAGCAGTGCACCCGGAGTCTTCGTGGGCGGAGACCCGACAGGTTAGGTCCACCGCCTTATGCCAAGGGCCACGGGACTGCATTACTTGCACATATCGAAGAAAGTGCAAGAATGGGCCCTAGAATAGAAGAGAATGGGAGAAAAGAAAAGAGAAGGCACAGGCAATAAAAGCGCACGACATGGTTCACGTGAAAACCAACAAAGGACGCCTCCAAGTACAGAAAAAGCAGCCAAGACAGTCAAGTGTACTTAAAAATCAAGTTCGAAGGCATTCGGCTCCTACGACATAGGTGCGTGTTTTGTGCGTGTCGTTTCGACCGCGTCAGGACGCATTCCGGCAGTGTCTTGGGGGAAAGATCCGCCCTCGCTTGAAGCATCGCAATCTAACAGAAACAGGAAGAAAGCCAGGGAACGGAGAAAGTTGAAAAATGATAAGAAAGCGTGTGAGAAAAAAAAGAAGAATAAATAAAGGATCGAAAATACTTGTGCAAAGCAAACTCGCGGTCACGGCGCAATTACAAGTACGAGGTCACGGCCAAGGCTCGCCAAGGTCGCGATGTTGTGTTGGCACCGGTGAGTGTGTTGGTGGGCGAGGAGGGGGCAGACAGCGGCGTTTGAACTGCGCGACTTGTGCGGGAACGGTGTATGAAACGGCCTGCATCTGCTGATTGGCCGGTGACCTTAGTAACTGCCGCGGACAGCCCTGTAAAGTGCGACGCTCTCACAGGGGAACACTGGCCTGCCGCACCTTCCTGCCACCAAAAGAGTGCCGGTTTCGCCACCCAAGAACAGCAGGAGCGATTTGTGCCTGCGCCCGGCGCTCTTGCCCTGTCGCAAGGCCAGAGCAAGCTAGTTTGTTCCACTGACGTCGTTTCGCTTCTCTCCGCCGTGCATCGAGTGGTCCAGAATCCCGCACAAACCTCGCACGCTTGTGGGCAAACGTCACATCCTTTGTTTTCGCCCTCACCTGAGGTCGACGAAGGCCGTTCTTTCGTTCTTTCGTTCTCTTCTTCTCTTTTCTCCCTCGCTTGCTAAGCTGGCTCGACAAAAGTCCAGAGTGGCCTCTTTCGCTTTTGCTTTTACCTGTTTATTAAAGTCCTTCGTTTTGGCTTCACTTTTTTCTTTTTCTTTTCTCCTCTGCCCCGTCGTTTCACCCTCATCCCTCATCCTTCTCCTTTACACGCGACGATCAACGTCCCCTCTATTCCTCTCATCTCCCATCCTCCCCCCACACGACTGTGATCATCGTACATCGTCACGATTCTACCGCCTCGCTTGCATATCCCTCTGCTCGTTTTGTGGCCGATCTTTGGCCTTCACTCTGCCTCCTTGCTGGGTTTTCCCCTTTGAGCCTTGCGGAACCTCGAAAGGTTAAAGTCGCCGGAGTAGTCGCCACAAGGAAGCAACTTTTGTCATACCGCTTCCCTCCTATATACGCATCTCTCGTCTCGTGCAGCATCCACGACACCACAACACCACAAAATCGATTGCGCATCTCCGAGTCGCTGGCAGAGCATTCAGCCTGATATTGCCTCCCCACCGGCAAGCAACTTGAACGTGGCCGGTTCGGCCTTCCAGTCGGCTCTACCTGCTTCCTCGCACAACCGACCTGTGCAGTCAATATAGACTTTATATTTTTGTTGTATTCTGTTCTATTTTGTTTGTGTCTGATTTGAGTTTCCCTCCCCACATTTGTATTCTCATTCTCGTTATTGCACGCCCGTCCCGGCACACGCGCCACGGCATTCCTCTGCACGACCACCAAGCCGCTCCTCCATTGTTCCTCCGCCCTATATTTTCCCTCTCCCTTTGCTTTTTGGCTGTATCGCTCTATTTGCTACCGGCAAACAGACCACGAGTTCACCCCCTTCGGCGCGCGATCTGCAGTGCCTGGGAAAGTGGCGAGAGTGGGAGAGACAGGACAGCCAAACAACGAGACCCGCTCGCTTCCCCGGATGAGAACGTGAGCCGTGCACTGCTGCTTCATTTCGGCGGCCAAGAAGATAGAGCAGCTCAAAACGGAAACCAGAAAAAACGAAAAGCAAGAAACGAAAAGCAAGAAGAACCGGAGACGACGCAACGACGGCACAACGATCAACAAGTCACAGACACCGCAGGACACCACGAAAACCACATCCAATATCGACGCCGTGCTAGCCGTGCCTCTTCCTGGTGCCAACCGCTTGCGGTCTTGCCGGCGGCTGCTTGGACTGCAAAATAAGCAATCAAACAAAATAACAAAATAGACTTTCTATACGACACCCTCCTCCCCTATCGACACACTCCCTTTCTACCCGTCACACACGTCCCTTCCCCCCCCCCTTTTTCGCTGCACAGTTCTCGTGCCTTCTATCTCGGCTTCCATACACCCCCCTCTCCCTCACTCCGTCACTCTCTCCACCGTTTGCCTCTTCGTCTGCTTCCTCATACCCCCCCCCCTCTCTCACCCTGGCCATGGCTCCGCCTTTAAACAGGGCGCCTCGCCCTCCCGGCCAAGATGCCGTCACGACGTCCATCCTTCTTGGCAACCTCCACTGCCCTTCCTGTGTTTCCACCATCCGCGAGGTCTTACAAGAGGCCTGTGCAGACCACATCCGGTGGGTGTCGCCTAATATCGTCACGTCCGTGGTCACCGTGGAACACGACGCCGACACCTCCCTTCGTGTTATGGTCGCCGCCCTGGCCGATGCTGGTTTCGATATCTGCGGTGTGACATCCTCCTCCTCCGGCGACGATATCGTTGATCTTGACTTTGACGCGCCGCCTGCTCCGACCGCTGGCCCCAGCACCGCAGACACACAGTTGGACGGTGCCCACGACGATAACGACGACGAAGACGAAAACACACAAAAGGGCGGCGCAAACGATATAACAACAGCCATGCCCTCCTCGTCCAAGGCCGCGGCAGACCCCTCCTCCTCCTCCTGGGGTCTGGCACCTCTTGTTCGCTGGATGAGTGGCACCGGCGTGGAACGTCGCAGAAGTTTTGCTACCGCAGACAGAATTGCCCAAGCACATCTCAACAATTGCGAGCAGTGCCGCCAGCTCCAAAGTGCCGGCGTGTCATCCCTTCCGTATCACAAGACCGAAGCCGGGCCGTCCAAAGATAAAACAGAGGCGGCACCTGCTCTGGAAAGCAGCAGCAGCAGCAACAGTAAAAACGCCAACAACGCCAAAACTGCCGCCAACCAGGCCGAGACACCCGCCGACATGGGCAAGTCGTTTGTCACCGTGGAGCACGAGGATGCTCCCATCAACCGGCCGGTATGGCGGGCGAACCTCGCTGTCGGCGGCATGACATGCGCCGTCTGTGTCAATGCCATCACGGACGACCTCAAGAAGAAGGACTGGATCACCAAGGTCTCCGTCAACCTCATCTCCAACAGCGCCACTGTCGAGTTTGACGACAAGGACAACGAGTCCAAGATTGTCGAGGCCATTGAGGACCTCGGCTACGACGCCACTATTGACACCGTCGTCCGCGTCGACCCACCCAAGCCGAAGACGCTGCAAGCAAACGGTGCTGGCAATAACGGTGCTGAGCAGGAATTGCACGAGCGGACAGTCGAGATCCACATTGACGGGCTCTACTGCGAGCACTGCCCAGAACGCATCGCCCGCAGCCTGGCAGGCTTCCGCCGGCCGTCTCTTGAAATCATCACCAAGCCGACGCCCCAGCGCCCTATTATCAAGCTCAAGTACATCCCAGAAGCTCCAACATTCACCATCCGACACATCCTGGCCGCCATCGAGGCCAGCGACAGCGAGCTATCTGCCACCATCTACCACCCGCCGACGCTCGAAGAGCGGTCCAAGATCATCCAGGCTAAGCACCAACGCCAGATCATGTACCGCGTCATCTTCACCGGCCTCGTTTGCATCCCGACCTTTATTATTGGCATCGTGTATATGTCGCTGCTGCCGTCAACCAACGCCGGCCGCATGTACATGATGGCACCCTGGGCGTCCGGCATCAGCCGCTCGCAGATGGCCCTCTTCATTCTGGCCACGCCCGTCTATTTTTTCTCCGCCGACATTTTTCACGTCCGCGCCTTCAAGGAGGTCCGCGCGCTCTGGCGCCGCGGCAGCCGCACGCCGTTCCTGCAGCGCTTCTACCGCTTTGGCAGCATGAACACGCTTATGAGCCTGGGCACAACCATTGCGTACGTCAGCAGCGTCAGCCAGATGATCGCCGCGGCCGCCCACGCGGCGTCCGAGGTCAGCAACGCCAACTTTTACTTTGACTCGGTTGTCTTCCTGACCTTTTTCCTGCTCTGCGGCCGCCTCATCGAGACCTACAGCAAGTCGCGGACCGGCGATGCGGTGGAGATGCTCGGCCGTCTGCGCCCGACCACGGCCATTTTAGTCGAGGAGAGCGTGACCTCGCTTGAGGAGAAGGACGTCGTGGAGAACATTGAGAACGTCCAATCCGTCGCGCCCGCTGACCAAGACGCGCCCCCTGCCACGCCGCCGCCCACCGCGCCCGGCAACTCGTCAGGCCGTGTCGTGCAGGCCGATCTGCTGGATTTTGGCGACGTTGTCCGCATTCTGCACGGTGCGTCACCGCCCGCTGATGGCGTGATCGTGCAGGGCCACTCCAATTTCGACGAGTCGAGTCTGACGGGCGAGTCGCGGCTGGTTCCCAAGGTCGTCGGCGACGAGGTCTTTTCGGGCACCGTCAATAAAGACGCGCCAGTCCTGGTGCGCGTGACGGGCGCGTCGGGCACCTCCATGCTCGACCAGATCGTGGCCGTCGTGCGCGAGGGCCAGACCAAGCGCGCACCCATGGAGCAGATTGCCGACCTGCTGACAACCTACTTCGTGCCCGTGGTCACGCTGGTGGCCATCTCGACGTGGATCATCTGGCTCAGCCTGGGTTTGTCTGGCAGCATCCCGGGCCATTTCTTGGACGTCAGCTCGGGCGGCTGGGTCGCTTTTTCGCTCCAGTTTGCCATTTCCGTCTTTGTCGTGGCCTGTCCCTGCGGCCTCGGTCTCGCGGCGCCCACAGCCATCTTTGTCGCGGGCGGCATGGCGGCCAAGTACGGAATCCTGGCCAAGGGCGGCGGCGAGGCATTTGAAAAGGCCAGTCGGATCGACTGCGTCGTCTTTGACAAGACGGGCACGCTGACCATGGGTGGCGAGCCGACGGTGACTGACTCGGCCGTCTTTACCAATGGTGGCGACGACGAGGACGCGCAAGACAGTGGCAGCGACGCCGTGTCCGACGGCAAGAAGGCGGATCTGCTCGCGGCGCTGAAGGCCGTGGAGGAGAACAGCGGGCACCCAATCGCCAAGGCCATTGTGACGTTCTGCGAGTCTAGCACACATGCCACTGGCCCGGGCGGCCGCGTTGACGACCTGCAGGAAATTGCTGGCCGTGGTATGCGCGCCGTCTTCCACAGTCGGGCCGGAAAGGAGCGCTCGTTTGACATCATTGTCGGCAACGAGGCCCTCATGAAGGACTTCTCAGTGGCCGTCTCGGACCGCGTGCTGGCGCTACTACAGCAATGGAAGACTGACGCCAAGTCTGTCGCTTTGGCGGCCACGCGCCCTCTCGGTGAAAGTGACCAGCCGTGGACGTTGGCTGCTGCGCTGTCGATTGCGGATCCTGTGCGCCCCGAGGCGGCGGCCATTCTCAAAGCCCTCCAAGCCCGCGGCGTACTCGTCTACATGCTGAGCGGCGACAATGCGATTACGGCCGCGGCCGTGGCACGCCAGATTGGTATCCCAGCCGACCAAGTCATCGCTGAGGTCCTCCCAACAGAGAAGGCGGCCAAGGTCCAGTACCTGCAGGCCTCTCTGCAAGCCCACACGTCCCGGTGGGGCCGGACGGTGAAGCCCAAGAACGCAAACACAGCGCAGGTTGCATCGTCGAGCTCATCATCGCCCGACAGCAGCTCGCCAGCGCCGACAGGGGGCCGCCGCGCTGTCGTGGCCATGGTCGGCGACGGCATCAACGACTCGCCGGCCCTTACGCAGGCCGACGTCGGCATTGCCGTTGGCTCGGGCTCGGATGTCGCCATCTCCAGCGCAGACTTTGTCCTGGTGCAGTCGAACCTGCAGGCCGTCGTCACGCTACTCGAGCTCAGCCGCATCGTCTTCCGCCGCATAGCCTTCAACTTTGGCTGGGCGCTCGTCTACAACGTCGTGGCCGTGCCCATTGCCGCGGGCGTGCTGTACCCCATCCGCACCGCCAGCACGAACCACGTGCGCCTCGACCCCGTGTGGGCGTCGCTGGCCATGGCACTCAGTTCCATTTCCGTGGTCCTTTCGTCGCTGGCGCTGCGCAGTCGCATCCCCGGCATAGGCTTCCGGCCAACCGTCATCAAGACGCCAACCACATCGGCCTAGGTTTCGGAATGTGTTTTTTTCTTTATGTTTATTTTTCCTTGTCTCCAAAGTTCGTTAACAGGAGAGGGTGGCTCATGAACATGTTCGGCCTTATTTATGTTGATTCACGTCTAAGAAAGAAGGTGGACGGAGTACGGGGCGGAAGGAAAAGAAAGTAGAGGAGGTCGGTCAAGGTGATGATTTCTATACCCCTCAAAGCCTGTCGTTTCTGTTTCTCTGCATACTGAAGGGGTTCAAGGAGTTTCTTAATTTTCTTGTTTTTTCTTTCTTTTTATGTTGTCTATGAATTTCTACGAAATTATCTACGTTTTATTTGAATTGAAAGCATATTGCAAGAATATGAAGAGACACAAAACATTGAAGTGTCGTTCGTACTCAGTAACTGGGACTTCACTGCCACCGTAGCGCAGTTTTGGTTAGGCCTGGCGGCGTCTCCAGGGGCCGAAACCACTTAAACAAATCGGTCTAACCTAACACGGTGTAGGTGGGTCCCCTGTTGCGCCTGTGTTTCTGCCACTTGCCTTTTTTTTCTGCCGCTAGGGCGGTGAAACTTTTTTTTTTCAAGCATCCCCCTTTGGGGTCCTCTTTGCGCCCAGCACACGACCGCTTTCAACGTTGGCGATTCACCTCTGCCTTTTTTTTCTCTTTCTTCTCTTTTCCTTCTTTCCCACACGAAACAGGCTCATACAAAAGTCGATTGACTGAAAAGAACCAAAAAAAGGCTCCTGTTTCAGACGGAAGACCTTTTCATCGCTTCACTCTCATCTCCTCTCCTCCTCATCGACAAAACCTCCCATGCCCGGTGCTCCTCCAGCTTGGCTTTTCTCGAGCAAACCCACGGCCACATCCGCCTCATCCACGACAACAACCCAACCGACCACCACCTCCACTACCACTACCGCATCCATGGCCAAGACTGAGAAACCGGCCAAGAAGGCCGACAAGCCCTCCAAGAAGGAGTCCAAGAAGTCCAAAGACGTCGCCACGCCCAAGAAGGCTTCGTCTACGGCTGCTGCCGCGTCCGCCACCTCGCCGGCACCCCAGCTGCTCGACCTTGTCGAGTCGTTCCTGTCGCAGCACGACTTCTCCCAGGCGCGCGACGCCTTCAAGGAGCAGCGCGAGCGCAACGGCTGGCCGGCGTCGCCGGCCGTAGGCTCGGCCGCCGCCGCCGCCGCGTCCCTCGAGGGCGTTTTTGAGACGTTCCAGACGACGGCACAGAAGAAGGACGACAAGGCGGCTGCCGACAGCGACAGCGACAGTGACAGCGACTCGTCCTCGAGCGACAGCGGCAGTGAGAGCGACGACGAAAAGGAGACGGGCGATGTCGACATGAAGGACGCCGCGGCCGATTCGGACGACGACTCGGATTCGTCTTCGAGCTCCTCCTCGTCCTCCTCGTCGAGCGACAGCGACAGCGACAGCGATGCCGACACGAAAAAAGCGGCCAAGACCAAGACCAAGGCCAAGAAGGCCAAGGCGGAGCCCGTGCCCGTCGTGGTCGCCAAGCCCAACCCGCTGAAGCGCAAGGCGTCGTCGAGCAGCGGCTCGTCGTCGTCTTCCTCTTCCTCCTCGTCTTCGTCCGACTCCGGCTCGGACTCGGACAGCAGCTCGAGCTCGTCGTCGGATGACGGCAAGCACAAGCTGAAGAAGGCCAAGCTCAGCAAGAAGGACGACTCTTCGTCGTCTTCGTCGTCTGAGGACTCTAGCAGCTCCGAGTCCGAGTCGGATTCGTCGTCGGATTCCAGCTCCGAGTCTGAATCTGAGGAGTCTGAGTCCGAGTCCGAGTCTTCGTCAGACTCCTCCTCTTCCTCCTCGTCCGACTCTGACTCTGACAGCGACAGCGACAGCGACAGCGACTCCGAGTCCGAGACGGACAAGGCCGCCAAGGTGCCTCTGCCCGAGTCGGGCAGCGACAGCAGCTCGTCGGACTCGTCCTCGGACAGCAGCGACAGCGATAGCGACTCGGACAAGAAGAAGGCCAAGAAGGACAAAAAGGCCAAGAAGGAGGAGACCGCTGAGAACGGCTCCGACAGCTCCGCCACCGTCGTCGGCCAGTCGTCTCCCCAGCTGTCCGGCGCCGACCCCAAGTTCCCGCCGTTCCCGCCCGACCCGGCCCTGAAGCTCAACAACCGCGGCAAGGGTGCTCCCAAGCAGGGTGAGCGCTTCTCGCGCATTGCGTCCAACACGTACGTGGACCCCAAGTTTTCGTCCAACGCTTTCAACGCGCACGACTGGGGCCAAAAGGCGCACGAGGACTTGATTGTGACGCGCGGCAAGGGCTTCACCAAGGAGAAGAACAAGAAGAAGAAGGGCAGCTACCGGGGCGGCTTCATCGACACGAACGCGCGTAACGGCGTCAAGTTTGAGGACTGAGTCGCGACTGGAGTCAGCGACTCGAGACGGTTCTGTACACCGCGTTTCGAGGCTATTTTTCCTCATCTTTCTATCTTCCTTTTGCTTCTTTATTACAGGTTTTCATATATACAGCACGGCGTTTTACACTGGAAACTAAAAGTAGAGTTTTTCCGGGGAGGATCAGTCATGACGATGAGAGAGTGTATTTAGGTGACGTTTGGTCAAAAGGGGTAGTGTGTTTTTTTCCGTCGTTTATTTCAAAGTAATACGTTTGTTCATCTGTTTTACTTCACATTTTTCTTTTTCAGTCTTAGAATACAGAAATATTCAAGTCAATCTTACAACGATCCGAAATAAGCACATACGGAAGAAGACAGCCGTTACCTTCGTCTTTCTCATGCATGTCCATTTCGACTCTCACTTAGAACGAGTTCACATCCAAAACAGGCAATTTCGAGTTTGAGGCGACCAGGTACTACTTTATTCCGTATTATTTTGGCCTCATATGTCTTTCGTTCCACGACAAGCAAGGCATTTTTGTAGGTTGAATCAACGAGTCGACTTACACCCAAAGTGGACAAAGTCGATCCACCACGGTCGAACACTTACTTTCCTTTAGCACATATTTATTTTTTTATTTTACTTCACGTTGATATTGTGTACGACAGATTGTGGAAAAAATCATTTATTTTGTGAACTTTCGGCCCAAATGCCGGACAATATTGACAGTCAACGTGATGAAAATCAAAATACGAAGTCTGTGCCCGGCCCAAGTTGTCTTTCTGGGGCGGAGCAAAACCACGTCGTGCGTTCAAGCGGGATACATGTCTCACACAATGCCTCCCGCGATGAGGCCTCAACACCTTGACGCCAAGACCGCTTCTGTTGTCAAGTGGAACACAACGATCACGACCTCCCCCACATGGAATTAAGGCGACCTCACAATGCAGTCGTTCGTCGTCCATCGACAAATTTTGTTCTATCTCCATGAAAACAAGACAACGTGCCTAGAAACAATGTAATCCAGCAACGACCCACTGAAACCCCAAGCCTCTCGGGCAACGGCTTGGTACATCCATCCATGTTGCATTTGCATTTCTCCCGATGCCAGTCCGAACCATCACGGCCTAGATGGAACAGAAAGACGGTGAACAAGGCACTTCAAGTGGAGGCGAGGACAAGTCGTCAGATACACAACCCCCCCTTCACATCAACTTCCACACGCGTTGCCAATCCTGCAGGTCCGCCTTAGATACCAAAATGTCATGCTCGCCGGCGGTGGGGACGGGCGCGCGGTCGAACAGTTCTTCAAACCGGATCACGAGGGGTGCGCCCTGGACGTCGAAATCCGTCGGGCGCGGCAGGGTCTGCTGGATGGGCAAACGGCCCGCCCAGTTGATGGCAATGTTTTGCTCGCACACAGGCTGAAGCGTGAGCAGTGCCGCGCGCTTTGTCATGCGTGTAGTTGTTGCCCCCGAGCGTGAGGGTGGGAGCGCCTCCGTCCACTTCTCGATGTAGATAGTGGACGTAGCAACAGAAACTTTCACAAGCACGACCACCTTGATAGAGTGGCCGGAAGCAAAGAACCACCATCGGGCTCTAATGTGTAGGGACGATATTGTCTGGCTCACGCCTGTCTCAACGACAAGAGTCGGCCAACCATCAACGCCACTCCGCGTCCTTGGTAGGCCAGTCGAGTCTCCTTCGCCAGACCCGCCGCCCGATCCCGGCCCGCCTGACTTGAACGTGGTAGAGCCGATGTCGTTCCACGCCGCGTCGAGGCCCATCTCGTCGATCCTTTTCGTCACAACTGCAAACAGCCGGCGGTGCGCAACCTCGTGCTGTCTTGTCGGGATGGTGATGATGATACACCCACGGTCCGGCAGATAAAAAAGTCGGAAGCGACGGCCGCGGCGGTCGCGCTCAGCCTCAATCTTTTGGAAGTGGTCTGGCGACACATTGCCGATGACCAAGCAGTCGCGTTGTGGAGGAGGATGTTCGTAGCCCTCGGCGTAGCCCTCGGCGTCTATGTTCTGGAAGATGGCCTCGACGCTGGTAAACAAGATGTCCGTCACCAAGGCGGCATCTCCTTCTCCTTCAGTGGCCGTCATTGAGCCAATATTTCGGGGCATTAGAAGTGTCTGTGGACATGGTAAGGCTTGCAGATCTTCTGTCGGTGATGGTGGTCGGCTGGGCCGCGAGCACAGCATTAACGATCAAGCCGGTTTGCTCAGGCAGGCTGCACACCTTCAGTGCAGGAAGAAAAGAACGAACAAGATCCTATTTAGTACACGATAGAAATATACCGCAACAGAGGGAAGGAGCGAAGGCTCGTGTTTTTCGATGGCAACTTGGATGCGAACGGGAAATCTGGCCCGGAGGCTGGTGTCTGAACTGAATGTTTTGATGGCCTCAATGGGCAGCTCAATGCGCTCAATGTGCAAACCAACCGCCTGGGCTTCCTGATACTTTGTATTGTTGGGCTGCACATCCTGAATAAGAGCTTCACTAGCTAAATGCTGAATTACACCACTGTACGACGTCACCAACAGTGGATGCAAAGGCCTGGCCAAAAAATAGGCTATGTAGGCCCATGATGGCAGACTCACGAACAGAACAGTACGTCGGATGAACGTCTATCACGTACGAAATCTCAACCTCAATCTGGGGAACAATAAGATATTAAACTTCGGAAAGATGCCCCAGCTTCGTCGTAATATTACCACTCGAATCGGCCTTCCGACCTGCAGGAACATCCATTCACATATCACATCTTTTTTCTCCTCTTGTCATTTTTACTCTCCACCAGCACGGCCACGATAGCTGCAACAATGCCTCCAAATACACGGTCTATGCCGAGAGTAGTAGTGGGGGACGAGGGCAAGCTATTACCTGACATGACGTTTTCCACCGTCACGGCCGTTGTCCAGCGACTGGAGAGTCTCTCAGAGAGCAGCGGCACCGACACCGTCGTCGTGAGCCATGTGTCCCCGACATGCTTTCGGGCACTCGAAGAGGAGCTCGAGGCGCGTGGCAGGCGATTTCGGCTTTTCTACTGTGCCGAGTCCCAAATGGCCATCATTACGATCCCGATGGTCGCCCACGAGCTGATGCACACAGGTTTGACCATGCATCTAGAAGCTATCATCCAACAGATGGGAGCGTATCACTTTTGGCAATGGACTGCAGCTACGACATACCGCGCCTCAAACGGCTCGTCGGGCCAAGGCGATACAAGCGGGAGCCCCTATGGCATACGCTCAGGAAACGACTGGCCGACCCTAGTCATTGAGTCTGGGTATAGCCAGACGATTCAGTCACTCCACTTCAAAACACACTGGTGGTTTTCTGCTTCGGGCCACCGCATCAAGGTGGTCCTCCTCATCAAGATGTTTGTATTGCAGTCGACCCTTCACATTGAAAAAATGGGTGGAGATCTGCCCAGGCGCCACAACAACACGGTCTGGGGCGATGTTGCAGCCCGTGTGCCAGCAGTCCCTGGAGATCTTCTGGACCGGTCAGGCTCCAATTCACCAAACGCCTGTCGCAAGCCGCACCAACCCGGACCTGTTCCGTGTCGAAGGCGCTCCGCTTGTCGTCGGGTTCGCCGAAATCTTTCTTCGTGAACCGACCGCCGGCGAGCATGACCTTGTCCTCACTGAGAGTGGGCTACAAGACGTGGCTATACGTGCTTGGAGCGTGGTATGATGGTGGAGGTTCGGACAGTTTGATTTTTTATTTTTTTTCGTTTTCTTTTGTCATATTCATATTTTATGTAATCTTTCTTTGTTAACAACTATAATAAAGACAAAAGCATCCACAGCTAATTGACAAAGAGACCAGTGACAAAAAAGGAAAAAGACACATCACCTTCAACTCCACCTTGTCTGTTGCTTTTTGTTCTTGTTGCCGTCGAGCAAAGGCGTGCGTCGTAGTATCACGACGTCTTCGTACTACTGTTTCTCTCTTTTTTCTTGCCAATGTTCCCAAATGGTGCATTAGCTCTTTTTTTCTTGTTACATTGAGGTTAAACACATGCAGAGTTGCACCTC
The DNA here is from genome assembly GCA_021397985.1 of Sporothrix dimorphospora. Classification (NCBI taxonomy): domain Eukaryota; kingdom Fungi; phylum Ascomycota; class Sordariomycetes; order Ophiostomatales; family Ophiostomataceae; genus Sporothrix; species Sporothrix dimorphospora. The sequence continues at coordinate 130,592 of WOUA01000055.1, forward strand.
TCGAAAGTCGAAAGAGGAGTCTGGCATACGAGGCTGTGTCCGATACGGGAAAAAGGCGCCGTGTGTTTCTTCGCCCTGTTGACCCTTTTTTGGTAAGCAACCCCATGCTTGGGTCCTGGACGAGCACGTCTTCTGTCTCCGTTCCTGGACTCCCGGCACATCTTCCGAATCTGGAAAAAATGAGGACAAAGGCGAAAATGAAGACCCTCTTCTTCCCACTGCCATCCCTTACGAATCGTGAGACGAGGGTGACCTTGCACGAAACAAAGCTCAGGCAGCTAAGCTTCCAAAAAAGCAGGAGACTGAAAAAAAGAGCACTAGCTCGTTGCATCCGGATACCTTGGCCCAAAAATAAAAGGAGGCCTTCCGGGCCCGTTGGGCTTTCAGAAAGGCCGTTTTGTTGTCTTTGTTGGTGATGCGCTGAGATGCGCCGCGATGGGCTGAAGGGACGGTGTGACGCGGATCATTGAAAGTCCGTTTATCTCTGGATGGGAATCTGCAATTGTGATATCTCATTGACGTGTCTGTGTGAATCAACGGGGGTTGGGCAATGCCGTACACCGCGTAATGCTTTGTTGTTGTGTTATTCGGCTTCGCTGTCTGTGCAGGAAGAACAGCGTGTTCGGCGTTCGCCCTGTGGACGGGACGGCCTGGGGCACACACAGCAAGATAGCGGGGAGGCAACCAGCCAGCGGCCAGCGCCTAAGTCGAGCGTGCCTGGCATGTCGAGCGTGCCTTCCCGCCCAGACTCTCAGGCGGCCAATCACAGGCCCTTAAGGCCTGCACTGCCACCCCTCTGCAAGCGTGGGCTGCCCTTGCCCAGACAAAGGCAGGAGCGCCTGCCCGGGCGCTCTCGCGAGAGAGTGTCAGAAGAAGGAAGGAGCGACGGAAGAATGAGAAGAGGCAGCTCATCTTTTGCAGGATGTTGCGCAAAAAATGGTTGCAACTTGTAAAAAAAAAAGCCCTCAGTCCACTCTCTAACCTCAACAAATTGCGCAACGCAACATACACCGACGTTCAACACACACCCTCGACACCCACGCGATCGCAAAGACGGTCTTCCTTTTTTGTCTCCACTTGACCATCAACCCATCCCCACCACGCGACCTGAGGTGTACTGTGCCAGCCTGAGCCACAACTCTCTGCCTCTGCCTCTCTGCCTGTGCCTCTTCCTCTTCTACGCCGCTCATCACGATCACAAGCAACCGCGCGAGTCACTGCCGAACGCGGTCTTTCTTCTAGGCGAACTACATCTGGTCGCGAGACATCCGGAGCTACCTCTTCGGCCCATTTGACTTGTATGTGCAATCTTGTATATAACCTCACGACGTCGTCCCCAGGCAAAGGGTGGCTCTCATTCTCTGTCTCTCATCCCCTCCTCCCCAGTCTCACGAGACACCCCCTCCCATCTCCGGCCTCAAAGCTCATACGAGGTATCTTATAGCTCTTTCATCATTCATCTACATATACTTTTCAAGGAATCGTCAACTCGACGACAGGGGTCTCCTCTTACAGCTCAAGCAAGGAGCGTCCGCATTCTTTCACGTTCATTGTTTGCGACTTGCCCCGCCCTGGTTCACATTTCAGTCTGCATTCAGACAAGGCTGAGAAGACACCTCCTCCCTTTTCAGAGTGAGACAACAAACAAAGACCACAAACTGTTTCTGGGTTCCAACGGCTCAAACTCTTAAAGCACTCAACCCGCCGACCACACAAAGTCCCGGAACATTCACTCGACGCCCATCATCAGTCTCTCATCTCGCTCATATGTCTTCGTTCTTCTCGCTCGGCCGTAATAAAGACACCACCTCCCCCACCTCCCAGTCGTTACAGTTCCAGACACAGACACGAATACAGTCACAGTCACAACCACCCCAGGCGCACAACAATCACTTCAGCCAGAAAAGAAGCAGCTCGACTCGGAGACGCCTCAGCAAGACGCTGCGTCTGTCAACAAGCAACCGAGACGGACCAGCTCCCATTGTGCGCAGCAACACCAACAAAAGCATCAACCTCGGTGCCATTTCCACAAGTCCGCTCAACATGACGTTTGGTGTGGATGCCAACACCCCGGCCGGCAGTGGCCTGAGTGCTGCCGCTGCAGCTGGTGCCGCGGCTGGCGCCGCCGCGGCCGCGGTCGTTGCCCCATACACTTCGCCCGCGAGCCCGCGGAAGTTCCCGTTGAGCACACCAGCGGGCGCTGCCGCAGCCGCCGACAAGAAGCAGGCTACCCAGACACGTCTCCGGGAGGCGTATGATCTCAAGCGCAACCGCGTCGTGGAAGAAGAGGCTGCCTTCGCCTTTGACCACAGCTGCCGCGTTAACGCCACTGCCGCCGAGCGTCTCGCCAACAACGTGCTGCTCCGTCTCAAGAAGGAAGACGAGGAGCTCGTCTACAAGGCCGCCGGCATCCACACGGGCTACGGCAGCCAGAAGCACCATGCCTTTGCGGGCGACCACTTCTTGACCAATGTGCCGCTCATCCAGAACACCCAGGTGCTGCGCGCCGCCCGCCGCATGCCCAAAGGCGCCCACCTGCACATCCACTACAACGCCTGTCTCGCGCCCACGGTCCTGCTCAAGCTGGCCAAGAAGATGGACCGCATGTTCATCACGAGCGATAGGCCGCTCATCTTTTTGAAAGAGAACAAAGCCACCGGCAAGACGGCCGACGAGAACTTTTTCCTCTGCGAGATCATGTTCTCCATCACAGCGCACGGGAAGGAGGACCCGGGCAACCTCTTTTCACCCACCTACAAGGAGCGCCAGACCATGCCGTTCCGCGAGTTCCTCGACCAGTTCCCGGCCGATATCATTGGCAAGACCGCCATGGACTGGCTGGTGCACAAGCTCGTGTTCAGCGCCGAGGAGACGTACGACATCCCGCAGACGGCCGCCGGCGCCTGGGAGCGCTTCAACGGCCGCACGCGCATGATGAAGGGCCTCTTCAACTACGAGTCCGCGTACCGCGAGTACACCAAGCTGTTCCTACAAGACCTGCTCGACGACAATATCCAGTACGCCGAGATCCGGCCCAACTTTATGACCACGAACCAGCTGTGGAACGACGAGGGTACCAAGAAGGTCAACAACGAGGGCATTGTCCAGATTATCATTGACGCTTGCGAGGAGTTCAAGGCGCGCAATGCCGCCAACCTCCGGGCTGGTGTCGCCGGTGCCAAGAAGAACTTTGACGGCATCAAGATTATTTACTGCACGCCACGCTCGTTCCAACCCCCGCTGGTCCAGGCCGCGCTCACCGAGTGCATTGAATTTAAGAAGCGCTGGCCTGGGTACATTGCCGGTTTTGATCTTGTCGGCGAGGAGGGCAAGGGCTTCCCCCTGCGCCACTTTATCTCCGAGTTCCTCCAGTTCCAGGAGGACTGCAAGGCCGAGGGCGTCGAGATTCCGTTCTTGTTCCACTGCGGCGAAACCCTGGACATGGGCACCGACGTCGACGGCAACGTGGTGGATGCCCTGCTGCTCGGCGCCAAGCGTATCGGCCACGGCTTCGCCCTGCCCCGCCACCCCGTCGTCCTCGAGGAGATGAAAAAGTACAATGTCTGTGTCGAGGTGTGCCCCATCTCCAACGAGGTTCTAGGCTTGACCCCTAGGATTAGCGGCCACGCTGTCTACGACCTGCTCGCCCGCAATTTTCCTTGCACCGTCAACAGCGACAACGGCACGCTCTTCCAGTCGTCGCTCTCCCATGACTTTTACCAGGTGCTCGTCGGCAAGGCCGACATGGGCTTGTACGGGTGGCGCCAGCTCGCCGAGTGGAGCCTGACGCACTCGTGCTACAGCACGCCCGCCGCCCAGGCCCGCGCGCGCGCCAACTGGCTCGACGAGTGGCGGGACTTTGTCGGCTGGCTGCTACAGGAGTTTGACAGCGCCAACCCGGAGACGCAGGCCGTGCTGCTCGACCTGGCCCGCGACAAGACGCTGGCCGCCCAGCCGGCTCCCGCGGACGCGGAGCAGAGCCGGCTATAACAAACCTAAAGAGAGAGAGAGACATATTGGGGCCGGTCGGCCCCGGGGCGGGAGGGACAGTGTGTGGGACGAGGGGGAAGCCGAGGGCGTTTGGGTTCTTTATGATTTTCTCATGTTTTGATGTTTTGATGTTTTATGTTTTTTTGGTTCTGATTTCTGTTTTGATTCACCCGCGTGATATTCACGAGTGCGCCTTCGTGGCTGCCTCACGCTCTCATGTCATCGTTTTTTTTCTTTCTTTTCAGTTACTTTCATGGTTGTTTATGCCCCTTTCATTTTCTAGACTCACTATCTTTGCTTATTTCCCCCGATCTTGTTGTTTATCATCCGTTTGCTATTTATTATGTCTAATGTCAAGGCCCTATACCAGCATGGTTGAACGTCCCTTTATTCCATATGACTTCCTTTCAGTTCTTTCCTTTTTGTTTTGAATATATTTGCCAGCAACGCTGCTTTCTTTCTTTCGCCCTCTCATTCTCGTTCAATATAAAAGGCTACGTATTTCAGACACAAATCTAGTTATGTACCAACCCAATGTACAAATGTGACAATTTACAACTCGGAGTTCCTAATGCTTGCCCCCTTTTTCTTCATAATACCAGGTCAAACTACAGTCCTATTAACGTAATATGCAATATTGAGAATTAGACAAGACTGGGAGGCCATGGAAACAGCTCGTCTCTTATTCGCTGTCGCAAGGTGGAAATACTACGACATATGCCTTCCCGTTGCCGCCGCCGCCGTCGTTGCCATCCACGACATCGATGAGGCACCACTCTTATCCGGTCTCGCCATCGCTACATCCTTAATTCTATACGCATTTTCCTGCCTCAAGTACACCGACGGGCAAGTACACCGACGGGCCTCAGTCCGTTCCGCGCAAGAGCCCATCACGTTTGACGTTTGACGGCAGTCGGGTTCGGTGCTCGGGATGGGGCAGTCGAGTGTGGGGATCGTGAAGAACCCCTAGTCCTGGCGCAATGGTTGCATGTGAGGGGAGAAAAAACATGTGGACTTTAACATTTTTACTTTGATTTTTTTTTGCTCGGGAGCCTCCGCTTCATGTCGTATTGTCCTTTTTTTAATCGTTTACTCGCCCATTCTCTGGGTCTTTTCTGTCTTTCCCCCCCGTTCTATGGAGCACGAGGCTAGATTTCAATGGCGTCGAGCAGAATGGAGAACAAAACCAGAAGAAAAAGGAACTAGAATATCTCCAATTGATGTGGGTATCTGTGCGGCTCGGTTTCGTTCCTGGCAGCTCGAGCCGAGGACAGACCCTTTTTGTTCAACGGGGGCATTTTGACAACGAAAGCAGCCATTGAGCCGCGGACTGTTCTGAGTTCACGGGCTAAAGCACGACGCATAAAGGCCGTCTTTATCGTCTGCCGTAGTATTAGGAAATGCGAGAATCAGAAATGAGGACTCAGGAATCAGAAAGGGCACAGGCGACGAAAAGGGATGGAAGGAAAGTCCCGTGAGAGGCACGCGAGAGATACGACAAGCAGGAACGAAGACCCTCCGTCTTATCCTGCAGAGTCCCTTTTACGATGCAAGTGCGCCGCCGCAAGAGCGTGGCAATGTGCCGCAATTACGACCTTGGCCTGGGTCGCCTGGAAAAACACGTAAGTAATTGCCTGCACACGAGCGCGACTTTTCAAGTGCAGACCGGCGTGTTTCTCCGAACAGGGCCCTGACCCTCGGTTTTTCAAGACACGAATTCCAGATTCAACGTCCAGCCTGCAATCCAGACGACAAACCGCCAATCGGCGGAAATTGCGATCTCGTCCTCAAGCCGCGTCTGCTGATCCCAAACATGCATCTGTACCGCAATTGAGGCCACGGCTGCGAGGGCTGCTTTGCCATGGCTGTCGTCCGTCTTGTCTGGTCTGCTTCATCCTCCAGCATGTGCTGTATGTAGGCCTGCCTCCACGGCATCAGAAAGCCACTCAACCGTTTTGATCGGTCTCTCTTACCTGTCTCTCTGCTTCTTTCCCTTCCCTTGTCCTTTTAGCCTGGGGCAAACAATTGATGGCGTGCATTAGAACCGCGTCGCCTCAGACTCCGGCGTTTTCGGCCTTTGAAACTAGGCGGATGTGGTCGCAGGAAAGGAGAAAACCACTCGTATCGTGGGACTTGTTGCTTTTGTCAGCAGTGCTAGCCTCAGGGCCTTTGCCAATGTTCTGACCAGGCTCGCCAGGCCAAGAATGGCATCCAATCTAAGGATCGTCTGGACCAGGAAGGACGGCATGCGCATACGACGTGCTTCAGACCGACCATCGTGGAGTCCAGTAAGATCCCTCAACAAGTGCGTTGTGAAGTAACATGTGTTGCAAGGTGTGCCAGCCTGTGATCTGTGACAGCCCCGGAAGGCCTGCTTGGTTCTGCGTGCTCTGGCTGGACTTCGATGAAACGGCACGCAAAACGTGCTGCATGCTGCAAGATCGAGGATCAAAGCCCCTCTCTTTCTCTCGTTTCTCTCGCCGGCGGCCCCTTCCCCCTCTGTTTCTGTCTCCCCGGACTGGCGATATGACTCACACGGTCGGCCAGGACTGGGAAGCTGCGACAGCCCGCGAATTGGGGGAGGGAAATGGCAATGTGCCAGGCAATTTCCCCTCCTAGACAGAAAAGGGCAGGAGGGGCAGTGTTCCACCGATGGGAAATTATGTGGATATTGACAGGAAACAGAGGCAGGAACACCGGGATGCTTTTCAGGCTCATTGGCGCAGCGCTCTTGAGGGCATTTTGGGGTTGGTGGTGTTCTGGCCTTGCTTTCGCGGCGTGCCGGCGTGCTCGTGTCTCACCCATCCAACCCTCCCGCGCTTCCTTCGCTCTTTCTTTCGTCCAGTCTCCGCCGTGTCGACCCTCCCAAAAGGCTTCGAGGCATGTTTTTCTGGCGCACCGCCGATGCTAGTCCTACACTAGCACAGCCCGTTTGTCCGCGGCGCAATGGCTTCCTGATGCACCGAGAGGAAACGAGGCTTTGCTGAATCCCGTATCGATGTCGTATGCAGTGTTCTCACTTCCTGCTTTGGCGTCGTCCTCCTCTTCAAGATCCTCGACAGAGGCTGAGAGCCCGCTGAGAGGCATGGGAGAAAGGCCAGTCAAGTCCTGGCAGATCTCTGTTTGATTATATTGAGGAGAAAATGAATGCTGGTGTCGTGGATCTGGCGGGTTTCGCTATCTCGGCTGGGGGCTGTGTCCAGCCAGTCTAGCGGGTAAGTGCGATCCACTCCGTCCGTAAACGGACTAGCGTGTAAAACTGTGACTCACACGTCTTTCTTTGCGCCCCTTTTTCGCGAGGCCATCTGGCTTGTTGCGCGACGCAGGTACCCCTCATGCAGCCTTGCTAACACAGAGTCCTACCTATCTGGTGGCACTTACACACAATCTTCAGGACCCACAGTTAGCAGGTGTACTTGCTAGCCGCGCCCTTTGACTTGTCGTGCCCCTGGTTGTCCCTTCCCTTTGTTGCAATTCGCCCGCTGCCCGCTCCCTTCCGTTCCTGCCTTCTTTGCCTGTTGCTGCCTGATACAAAACATCGCCCCGCCCACCTCTTCTTTCATCGAGACTTTTTTCCTTTCTTCCTTTCTCTTTTTTCTCCTCACCCCCAAAACTTTCATCATCATCAACATCAATATCATTCAGCCCAAAGGCCACCGCCAAGATGCGTTAAATACCCCTTTTCCCAGCTCTCTCAAACGTCGACAAAATTACGTCGCCAATTCACCCCCCGTTTTTAAACTTCACCACCTTTTCCAACTCCTCCCCCCCTTCAGCTCTTCCTCCCCAGGACGATCTGAACGTCAGCTTTGAGCAACCGCTTTCACGCTTTTCTCGTTCCACTACCGCCACAATTCCCCCTCAAGACTTTACAGTCTTCACAACGGATCCCAATCAGTCAACATGGCTTTCCTCCCGTGCTACCCGCCTGCCGGCCCCATCCGCGCATCAACAACTGCCCTATCAGAACAGCAATCTGAACGTGCCTCAAACGGACTTTGTTCTGTTCGATTCACCGGCCAAGCCGCAACGTCAACATAATCGTCTTGTACAGCAACCTGCCGTCAACGGAGTTGTAACATCACCGCAAACACAATCGCAACCGCATTTCACTCAGACCACCCACAATCTGGTTGCCTCTGCCTCGCCCTCTCTGCAGAACCCGCGTGTCGCCCATCTCCAATTCGCTGCAGGCCCTAGCATTTCGTCTACTACGGCTTTCCCCAATCGGTTTCCCTCTCCTTCCACGCAGAATCATTTTTACGCTTCTTCTGCGCCATCGTCCACTGTTGCTCTAAACAAGCAAATCTCGGCCCGGCCTCCTGTCCCGCCGTTTCCCCACAGTACCGGTAGCGTTCCGCAGATCGCCAACAAAATGGTTCTTGAAGGTAGCTCTCCCTCTTACTCCACTTTGAACAAGCACCCGCGAACAGCAAGCTCACAATTGTCCTCTTCAGACCTGCAAGGCCTCAGTGATTTCGCGGCTGTCAACTTTGACGGTGCTTCGTTCTCGTCGCCCGCCATGGCAGCCAGCTATGATCTGACCTCGAGTGTGTCCAGCAGCTCTGCGAGCAACCTGGGCACGGTGTCGCCGAACGACCTGCTCCTGCAGGACCCGTTCATGTCGGCACCCAACTCGGCCGCGCTCACGTCCTTGACTTCTCCGTCGGACTACAACGACTCTCCTTATGGCGACAGCTACGATGTGTCGCCCAACTTTGGTGGCAATGACTTCGAGGCGGGTGCCCACGACACGTGGTTCCCCCTCTTTGCTCAGGACACCACCTCTTCGGTTGCTGCAGGCCCCGTGGCCGGCGGTGTTTCGGCATCGCCTGCATCGCGGCCCGTTGATGAGATTGAAGAGTCGGAGACGACGCCCAGTCGCCGCAAGTCGGGTCACTCCCGGTCCCCCTCCACCTCCCAACACAAGCACTCTGCCTCAGCCGGCGTCAATGCTTCCCGACGCCGGGAAAAGCCTCTGCCCCCTATCATCATCGATGATCCCAGCGACATCGTTGCCATGAAGCGGGCGCGCAACACCCTTGCCGCACGGAAGTCCCGTGAGCGCAAGGCTATGCGCGTGGATGAACTTGAGGAGAAGATCGCCAAGCTGGAGGAAGAGCGTGACCACTGGAAGAAGATGGCGCTCGGTCACTAGAAGAATCTGGATTCAGTTCTTTGTTCTTGATTTGACTGTTTGTTTTTTGGTTGCTTTTTTTGTGTTTTTTTCCCGAAATCAAAAAAGGAGGATGAAGGATCGGTTTATTTTCAAAAGTTTCTTGAAAAACAGGAAAGGGATTCATTGGTACGGGAGGGTAGCATTTCCGACTGGCCTCTTCGTGACGGCCGTCGAATCCCCTCGCCGGGACCCTATTTTCTTTTTTTAATTGTGTTACTGTTTTATTTCTTTTTTACTCGTTGAGTGTCGTTTGCCTCGTGCATTCTGACCGCGGACTCTTTCTTAATTTGTTACTATTATCAGTTCAGTCTCCTCATTTTCCTAGTTTTATCGTGCCGGAAGAAATATGCCTCGCACTCTTCGCAACTATAACAATTGTTTAAATCCATAACCAATTTGCCTAAATACTGTGATTTTATGTGCCGCTTTTAAAACAGATATGTATGTCTAAAAGCGTTTTGCAATTCGTTTTGTCTACTTGATATCGTTGTATAACACGATTATGTATCACGAGGTGGAAATTTCACGATGTTTTTTTTTTATTTAAAATCTTTATTTTTTAATTACAAATAAATGAAACACTACAAAAACCACCACAAATAATATACAAAAACGTAGGAAAAAAATTCCATTAAGGCGTAGGTTTATATTTATTGTATTTTATATCGTAGCTACTGACTGTTTTTTTTTGCTTTACACAATTAGTGTGCCTGCACTACACCAGCAGCATTTGCCTGCGCGGCAATGCGTTTCTTGTACTGCTGCACGTCGCCCGCAAACTTCTCGACGGTGCCGCCGTCGCACACCCACAGGCTCTTGCACACCGTCTGCAGCATCGTGACGTCGTGGCTGACCATCAGCACGCCGCCCTCGAACTGGTTGAGCGCATCTGCCAGCGCGTCCATGGCCTCAATGTCCAAGTGGTTGGACGGCTCGTCGAGCACCAGAATGTGCGGGTTTGTGAGGGCGAGGCACGCGAACGCCACGCGCGACTTTTGGCCACCGGACAGCACCTCCATCTTTTGCAGGCCCGTCGTGCCCGTGATGCCAAAGGCGCCCAGCTGCCGCCGGTAATCCTCGTCGGTGCTGCCGGGGTACATCTTGGCCATGAACGACACGGCGGACGTGGTGAGGTCGAGGGCGTCGACGTGGTGCTGGGCAAAGAAGCCGATGCGCAGGCGCGGGTGCATGGACATGATGCCCGACAGCGGCTGCAGGCGGCCGGTCAGCAGTTTCAGGACGGTGGTCTTGCCGGCACCGTTGGGCCCGACGATGCCGATACGCGAGTCGAGCTGGACGTCCAGATCGACGTTGCGCAGCAGCACCTTGTCGGCGCTGTACCCGAAAGTGACCTCGGACAGCTGGACAATGGGCGGCGACAGCTTCTCGACCTCGGGGAAGCGGAAGTGGACGCTGTATTCGGTCTCGGGGGCCTCGAGCACGGGCATGCGTTCGAGCTTCTTGATGCGCGACTGGGCCTCGGACGACTTGGCGGCGTTGTAGCGGAACTTGTCGATGAACGCCTGCAGATGCGCGCGGACGGCCATTTGGTTCTCGTACTCGCGGCGGGCGGTCTTCTTGCGCTCCTCGCGCGTGGCGTAGAACGAGTCAAAGTTGGCGCCGCGGTAGTAGTCGAGGCGCTCCGAGTGCTGGTGGATGATGTCGGTGGCGATCTCGTTGAGGAACGCACGGTCGTGGGACACGACGAGCACGGTGCTCGGGTAGCCCTGGAGGTAGTTGGACAAGAAGGTAATGGACGGCACGTCCAACATGTTGGACGGCTCGTCGAGCAGCAATAAATCGGGCTCGCAGAAGAGCGCACGCGCGAGCGCGAGACGCATACGCCAACCACCAGAGAACGTTTTGGTGGCATACTGCTGGCGCTCGGCCGAGAAACCCAGACCGGCCAGGATGCTGGCGGCGCGCGACTCGGCCTTGTCGGACTCCATCTCGGACAGCTTGCCCTGGACGTCGCCGAGGCGCTGGTCCAGCGCCTCGCGCTCCTTGTCCAGGCGCGCCGCGTCGGCTGATGTGTCAGCCATGGACGACCGCTGCGATTCGATCTTGGCCAGGTCCCCGGTGATTTCGCCCTGCTCCTTGAGGAGGATCTTCCGCCAGACGTCGGCGTCGAGCACGGCTTGTATGGCAGACGTGTCGTCGCCGGTAATTTCTTGCTCGACGTGCAGAATGGAAATGTGCGTCGGGACGGGCAGCTCACGGCGCGACAGGGCGCGCAGCAGCGTCGACTTGCCTACACCGTTGTTGCCGACCAGGCCGTAGCGGTGGCCGTAGGACAGCGACAGGTTCGTGTCTGTGAGAATACGCGTGCCCGCAATGTTGACGTCAATGTTGTCCAGCTTAATGTCCTTGGGTTTGCCGGCGGCCGACTGGCCCAGCTGCAGCGGGTTGACGGCCATGTAAAACTCCTCGTACGACTGCGCGGCGTCGGGCTGGTTGAGCAGGCGCGAGGCCTCGTACTCGACCGTCTTGTACGTCTTCTTGTTTTGTTTCGCGGCAATCTTGCGCTCCGCCTTTTCCAGCTTCTTCTTGTCGACCTTGGACTCGACTTTGCGCGTGTTGGCCGACTCCAGGTCGACGCCGCCCGAGGCCACGGCCAGCGTCGACGACATGTTGCGCTGCGCGCTGACCTGGAAGGTCTGGTCCAGCCGGCGCACGGCCGACGAGCCGCCGGCACCGAAGCCGCCGGCGCCGGCACCTACAGCATTGCCACCGGCGACGTCGGCGTACTTTTCCACCCACTTCATCACGAGCTTGTTGATGCGCTCGCGCACGGCGGCGTTCTCGGACTCGCCCGAGGCGGAGAGCAGCAGCTCCGTGACGGCGGCGGCGGCCTCAGCCAGTGGGGCCGACGATCCGCCTTCGCCGCCGGCCTCGTCATCGTCAGAGCCGGAGCTGGACCAGGTGGTCGAGGCGTGGGTGAGGTAGCCCACAGAGTACTCGGACACGACCGGGTCGATGTTCGGGATGAGAGCCCGGATTTCGGTCTCCATGGTCGCGGGGTCGGTCGGTGGGCGTGTGAGGGCGGAATGGGGATATGGACGGGGGTCCAATGGTCGGGAATTGGGTGAGGGGTGTATGTGTATGCCGCACAGGGGGTGGGGGGGTGTTCACGGTGCTGAAGGGGTGGTATCTGCCTCTCACGAAAAACCATATATTTGGTGGTCGTATGGCGTTGGCGGTCTTACGTGAAGTTTTTCGATTTTTGCACGTGAGCACGATAGGTTTAGGTCAGTTTTGGCGAGGTCTGGCTGGCGCCGGTTCTAGGCTGCGCACTTCACCCCGCCTGCCCGCCTCGCCCGCCACAGCCCACTAAAAACCGCTCGCACCTGCCCCTGGAGCCACTGGGATTGAACGGCTGGACTTTGCATAATAAGCTGACCTCGCACCACCACCTCCTGAACGACCCTGGCATCTTAGAAGAGAGAGCTATTATCGTGCCCTCCCGCCTTGCCTGTTTTTCTCGAATTTATTGCTTTTTAGCTTGCCTCTTTGCTTCGCGTCGCTCGCCACCACTATCACGCTTCCCTATTCCCTACGGCTGTCTCACGTTGCCCAACGGCTGCTTTTGCCCCGTGTGAGGTGGCGTTGGGACCGCCTTCTTGTCTCCTGACTAGGAAGGAAGAGTGTGCCAGCTAAATCGGCGAGGTCTTGCCGGGTTTCCTCTTTCCTCCCCACGGCGAGGGAGGGGTCAGACAACTGGCAGGATGGCAGATGGATGGACAGACAGAAGTGACAGGAGCTGACGGCCGTCCTCGTTTTCTTCGTATCTTACAGTGGTTGTTGCCACAGAGCACCTGCCCTGAGGCAAGTATCTAACTCGGGGCAAGTACGTGGATCCTACCGTCTGGTCTTCTTTGCCTCATTTAGCCGCGCAGGAGGCAATTGGCCGTGGTTCAGGAGATCAGGAGATCCAGGAGATCCAGGGGACGTCTGTCTTTCTTGGTAGATGTAACCTGCTATGTCTGCTGGTTCTGCTGGCTTTTGGGCCCATTCGTCCTTTTTCGTCTTCTGCGCCCCTTTCCCCTCCCGCCGCCTCCTCTTCCTCCCCTCTTCTCCCAACGAGGACGGGAAACCCCTGCCTCGAAATGAAGTGCTGCAGGTCGCAGTCTGCATTTTCCGGCGTCTTGGGGGTGGCAAAGTGGCCTGGTGCTGGCAACCGGCCGTTGGTAAGGGCTAAAGACAGAAAAACGACATGCCGGGATGTGGAGGCTTATGTTAATTGGATGCATGGCGGAGAAGATAGATCGAGAGGTTGAGGTGGATGAGGTGGAGATGAATTCCCACGCGTGCCTTCTTTCCCTGGATCGAGTGGAGGTGCTCCGTTTTGCGACTTTTGGAGTTTCCTCGCTCTTGCCCCTCCTGTCTCTTGCCTACTGTAAGTCTTGCCTGTTGGGGCGACTTCTTCGTGTTTCAGAGGGAAACAGCAATCGGCTCTTTGGCTGGGTCAACGGTCGTTCGTCGAGGTGAGCGTTGCGCAGGTCATACTGTCTCTGAGGGGTAAATTAATTACTGGACGCCAACGGGCAGAGACAAGCCTTTTATCGAACAGTGACACGAGATACGAACAGATACACGGTATCGAATTGTTTTTCTTTTGGCGCCTTGTCCTCAGTGCCATGGCTGGCAGGCTGGATCGGGCGTTGTATCGTTTTGTATCTTGCTCCTGTATGCCGTACTTCGTACTTGCCTCTTCCTTGTCCATTCGTTCTTTCCCTCTTGTCGGAGATGACGCGACGCCAACGAAGAAAACCGGTGCAGGGAAAGCGCGATCGTTTTCAAGTTTTTTTTTCGGCATTTCCCCCCTACCTCGTTCCCCTCTTGTTATTTTATTTATATATATTTCTTCCTTTTATTTTTCTGAAAGGACAGGGTGCAGGGTTAGAGTGGTTCGAGTGGGTGGTCGTTCCCAAACCGTGTCGCGTGGCCGGCCAATGGGCGCGCGCCGTTCATTGTAATACACTTTAACTTTTTTTGTTAAGACGCCTCCATTCTGGCTTTTTCCACCTCTTGGGTCTTTTTTTTCAACCTTTCGGAAGGCCAGCTCCAACCAATGGGCTTGCACGAGCACGCGAACTTCGCTCAGTTCCCTTTTCAACTCCTCTTTTTGTCTGGGCTCTCACTTCTAAACTGCCCGAGCAAATCGCGGCGAGCGTATCATTATGCACGTTCTGTGGAAATTACGGTACCAAAAGTACTTGCGGGTACACGTCTTATTCAGCCCATGTCCACCACCGCGAGAGACCAGAGACGGCGTGCATACGGAGTATTGCAACGTACATTACGCCCAGAGGACCGGGGCTCGACAGAGCGTTGGGAGCTGCAACGACACACCTCGGTCCCGTCTCACCTGCAACAAGCAATCCACGATTGGATACCGGGGAGTCCTCCGGTGAGAAAGGGATGTGAAGAGGGGCTTGGGAGCTTGAGCCTCTTCCTCCATCTTCGTCCACAGTTGCAGTTGCATTGGAGAAACACGATCCACAATATCTCTTCGTCCCAGGCCCAGAACCTGTGCTGTCGTCCGTTCGCCGGCTCTAATGTCCGCTGCCAGAAGTTTTGTCTGCACCGTTGGTACTGAATGATTGCACGGTTCTTTATGTGAGCCTGGGAGATTCCTGTCAAACAAACCGGGCATGCTCTCCATAGCCTCTAGAACCATGGTTGCCGTTTGCTTGTGTGACCGTAATATTGGTCCGTTTTCCCCTTCTTGGCCCTCGTCGAACATATTCCGCACAAATGAGCATGTCTGTTTCTGCCAAGACATAATCGGGGCGTAAGAGGCACAGCCAGAGAGAGGCAGCAATCAAAACAGGGGCCCAGGAGAGGAAGAGGTGTGGCCTTGCTAGCTAGCTCTTTCATCTCGATTCCCATGGCTAGGACGGCTCGCAATGACAGGCTATTTTGTTATTTCTGAGCCTTTTACCATGGGAACTATTTTGGTCATGACCTTGGCCCTTTTTATTTTTTACGGCCCGTGGGATCGTGGTATCGTAGGATCGTGGCATGCACCGCTCCATGTCCCTCTTGCCTATTCTCCGATACGGTAGGGATACGGGCGAGGTAAAGTGCGACATGGACATCCCGAGCGACAGATCAGATGTTAACTAAAAAAAAGAAGGAAGATGGGGAGAGGACCAAGAAAGAAGGGAGGAACGGGGAAGCGTTGCAGTTAAAAGAAGGGGGTGTTCGGCCGTCTCTGGGGATGAAATCGAGATGGGAAGATGGAAAAGAAAACAGGCAATTAAGCAGAGTGGATGAGATACTGGCCAGTTGCATCTCGAGTTTCTTTCCTATCTCTTTGTTGTATTTTGATATTGGGATTTAGCCATCATAGGCTGTGCCCAAGGGCCGTTCTTCGGTTGATATCCCGATGGCTGGGCTGGATATCGGGTGTACTCTGTGTCCTGCAGCACTCTCTGCCTCTTTTCTTCTCGTGTAGCCTCCGTTCCGCCCGTCTTTGAATTTCTCTCTGTTCGTTGACGGGTAGTTTAATAACACCGTGACGGCTTCCGACGTCGGGAGGCTTCCTGGTGATTTACATGGGTTCCGTATTTTGGATAGTCTCAAGCCATGCCCACACGTGTATGAGATTAGTGATTGTTTCGACGTTCATCTAATAGGAATCAAAAGGCCCGGTTTAAGATCAATCTTTATAAGAAAATAAAATTCCAAGGGAGAGAGATGACTTGGAAAACCTAGACAGATACATAGATCTCAGTAGGATCGGAATACAAACTACGGAGTACACAGCAGGGCGGAGGGCGGGCCAACGGCGAGACTTCCCAATCTAAATGCTGCCTCACTTGTGCAACGTGTCGGAAGCCATCTTCACAGCACCAGGTGCAGGAACACGGAAGAAAAAAAGGAGACCAAGGCACGACATCCTGTCAGGCATATTGTGTGCTTTTTGTTGCCCTCTCTCTTGCTCTTCTTACAAAGATCTTGACAATTTCCATTGGGATATTTTGATATTCGTATCTCCAGAGCAGAAAAGCGGGCAGCATTTCAGGGATGCAGCCCGGAGCGGCCGCTCCACTCTCTAAATGTACTCGTCATACACAATTTTCTGCTACCGAAGCTGAACTCCTCTTTTCTTGCCAGACGCGAGGTGAGTTGTATCGCCCAGCTCTTGTTCCCATCCCCTATCAATACTTGATTTTATATCCATTGGCTGTTTTGAACATTTGCTCGCCGAGAGTGGGGACAGCGTTTGCGTTTTAACAACCGGCGGCACTGTCAGGATTTGAGCCTTTGTATTTTGCATGGGTATTGGTTGTCGTTTGTTTCGTTTTGACGTTTGGTTCTCTATAACTTGGTCGATCGACAGGAGGCTAGGATGGATGTCGGCCTGTCTTCTTTCTGTTTTCCTGCTTTCTCGACTTTCTTTGCGATATATCTCGGGTCGCCCTCCAGCCCTCCAGCCCGCTAGGCTATGGCGGCAAGCAGGTCGTAGGATAAAGAGGAGGTGCCCGCTTTCGACCTGTTGGATCTCACGCAACGCAGAATTACGCGCATAAATGCATTGCGTATGGAGCTCGCAGTGTATGTCGTACTTGTACCGAAGTACAAGGAACACGATGCCGCTGTCTCTAGCCCTTCAAAGGAAAGACAGTAAGACATATTTTGTTGGACAATGTGTTCGGCTGCTTGTCCTTGTTACGGAGTAGATATCCCCAAATCTCACTTGTAAGATACTTGCTTCGGGCTCGGCATCCTTTCTGGACAAGGCCTAGCTTGCAAAGCCCCAGGCCCCAGGACCCCAAACCATTGGGGCCAGGGGAGCTTTTCTTCTTCAAACCAGCCCAGAGGGCGCTGATCGGCGAGGTGTCTTTGTCCCTCATTTTCTTCTTGCCCTGACACCCTGAACAACGAACAACCCTGAACAAAAATAAGTCGAAAGGATTCTCTGCCTTGCCGAATCGTTTCGCCATGACGAGAAGGAGAAATAAATACCAAGACTTTCTAGGGCGTAGGAGGGGAGAAAAGAATTTGTCCTTGCCTGACAGGCCTTAGTGCTATCGCCCTGGAAAATGGGGGTGAGAAAGATGGAGAAAACATGGGCAAGCTCAGCGAGCAAAAGAAGAAAATCCTCCGTTTGGAAATCAAATCGTCCTGACCACCCCAGACTCACGACGACAGCCAATGAGGGGAAGTGAGCAAAGTGAGCAGTAGGAACCAAAGAGATGAGAGACAGGATGAGAAGAGGGGCAAAGCAGCCAAAAAAAAGGACGAGGGCAAGAGGGGGAGACGGACCTGCATTGCCCACATGTTTTCTGAGTGGTCGTCCAAAAGACGCAGACAAATACGACATGCACGCAGGTTTTCTTTTCTTCCTCGTACGCTGCATGTAAGAAACTATGCACGAATTCGTACTCGCAAATTGGTAGTACACTGCACTTGTGGCTTGCAGCGGAGGGGAGGGGTGCCAGTCTCTGGTATTGACGCACGTCATGGGAGATGGCGTACAGGTTTACGGTGAGGGGAAGGACAATATATTGGGAGTATTGAAGAAAAATGACGACGACCGAAGACGATCAAGGACGAAAAGAAACAAAATGGAAGCGCCAAACACACGAGGTGCAGCCACGTCGTGGATGTTGGCAGGGGGGTCTTTCACTAAGCTGGGTTCTCTTGTTGTGTTTTCTTCCTTTCGTGCTCTTTTTTCTTCGTCACCCAATTTCTCCCCGGCCGCCCCGGTGGGCTTCAGCCCTTTGGTGGCTTCTTTCCAGGGCCCTAGCTCGGGGCTCGGGCTCGCAAGAACGTGCCATCAGATCGTGAAGTTGAAGCAACGGACGGCCTTCTGTGGTATGGAGAGTAAAAATGATTCCAGCTGCTGCAAAAAACATTGCGCACAACGCCGAGAGGGCCTTTTTTTCGGGACCCCTGGTCCTGCGGAGTTTGGGGGGCCCAACAAGCGCCAAAGGTCGAAAGACCAGAGAGGAAAAGGCACGCCTGAGAAAATGGCCTGATTTTTTGCACTGAAAGCCCCAGAGGCACTCCAAAACTGCCGTCGTTCTTGTTGGCTTTTCTGCGTGTGGCTCGGGAGCTCGTGAGCTGCGTAGCCTTCATTACGAGCTGCTTCTTTCGAAGGGCCAGTGCTGAAAAAACGGTGCTCAATGGCACAGGCGGAAGCACAGCTGCCGGGCCCCCTGGCAAAGGTCGGAGGTTGGCCAATTGGGCGCAAGAGATGACGGTCGGAAGGCAAGCGAAGGAAGACGGCGGCCTGGGCTTGGGTCCTGGCCCTAGCTGCGCAGGAACATCTCAGCAGCGCCCCAGGTTGGGAAAGGCTTGAAGCTGAAGCCAAGAAAGAATCAAATTCCCTCACAGTATGTTTGTTGTAGATAAGGAAAACAAAGAAGTACCGACCCAAATATTAAGTCAATGGTTCCAGCTCTTCGGTGAAGTGTTTGACACATTGACGGAGAATGACACAGGCGAGAGGCCAGGCCAGGCCTGGGCCGTGTATGTCGTAGTATTTGTTGTGTCCGGCACCATTCACAGCCAGCGTCTCCCAGTCGCCTGGGATGTAGTCGTTCCCACTGCTGACCGCTAATCTGTATTCGGAAAAGATATTCGAGATTGGTGTACTCGACAAAAGCTGAAAAGAGGACTCTGGGAGACGAAGACGACTCCTGTCCTGCTGTCGTACTCCATATTTGCGGGCGTGTTCCGGACAAGTAACATACAACAAGTAATTACTCCGTGCTTTGAAGCTTTTGCTTGAAATGCAAAAGAATACCTGCTGGTATGTCCTGCTGCCGTGTGTGCCGTTGGATGCTGTGCCTAGTTCCACCAATTTGATCGATTTTGTGCACCCCGGGTAGACTCCGAACCTGCCTGTGAAATATACGTGATACACAGCCCGGGTGGTTAATATCCAATCTGCCGCTTGCCTGTAGTTTATCTGAGGAAAGAAAAAAAGAAGGAAAAAGAACTATTAGAGCACGTCTCAGAAAAAGTGTAAAAGGCTATCTGGTGTAATATATCTCTTGTACGCCTGAGGCGTAAAAAAAATAGACATAGCAGAGAAATACTCTGTATTGGAGAAAGGGGTTCGCAGAGAGAGAGAGAGGGAACAGACATCCGTCCTCCCTCTCTACTACCCTGGTGCGATGCTCGGCCCTCAACGGCAGTGCAATAACGGCACGAAGGCGGATGTACGGCCGCCATCAAAAACGGCGAGAGGAATTTTGGGAAGATGCTGGGAGAAGGATGCACAGCTCAGCTGCGGGAGGAGCAACATCGGCGACCTTAACTGGCCTTTTGCTTTCCGTAGCAAAGCGCAGAGTGCAGTAAGACGTACGATGTGCCTGCCGACGGGAATCCTAACCGAGAGGGATTCGCGCCACGGTGGTTGAGCGCTGTGTTTCACTCGATTGGGTAACGGGACATGTCAACTCTTTTTCCCGAGAGCCTGTAAGGTGCAAGAAAAGAAGAAGGAAGAAGAGCCATCGCAGCCGAGGGAGGCGCACGCTCAAATCACAACTAAAAGACACATGCATCGTTCAAAGGCGGTGTGAGAGTGCGCAGAAGTGATGATGAGAGAGCAGCTGAACCAGGTGCTCGCTGGCCAATATCCAAAGAGGCTGGACTGAGGGCGCACATCATTCGCCAGCAGACGTTGAAAAAAATAAAAATAAAACAGCGCGTACGGAGGGTCAGGCTGGGTTCGGGGTATTAAGTGCAGGGCAGGCTTCTTCCATAGTTCGTGTCACGGAAGGATTGGCAATGGATAGAAACACGTCAGAAATGAGCAATGTGATTGTGTGTGTGATGAAAGTAAGGTGCAGGGGACAAGGCTTCGATGGCGTTTTCTGGAGCTCGCTTGAGCTTGCGCTATCAAAATAGCAGAAGACCAACAATACGACAGTCTGAGGCTGTCTGTTGCCGCGCCCGGCCTTTACCGTTTGTGGGCATTGGGGGAAGACAGCACCACAAGCGGCCCAAAATTGCGGCCAACAGAAGGCGTCAACAACAGACGACACAGACGACATCACTCACCGCAAAGTGAACAGTCTGGTGAAATAAAGTATTTTCAAGTTCGAAAAACAAGCCACCGGATCTGGATTGGCTTGTCTTCACGATTTCCCTCTTCGTCCTCCCAACGACCTGCGTAACCAGGCCCCTGGGTGGCTCCCACACGTTGTGGTTGTCTTGTGCTGCGGCTGCTTTGACCGGCCGTCTTTTGACCGGCCGTCTCGTCTGGCCGCTTTATCAGGCCGTTGGACAGCTCACCTCTGTGGAGGAGCATGCCGGTTTTGTTGTTTGTTTGTTTGTTGTTTGTTTTCTTTTGTCTGAATGTGGCAAGTGGTCGCTTTTCTCAAGGCCAAGTAAGGACCATAGAGCACAGAATCTGTTGTAAGAAATGTTGTTTGCACGCACCCGTACTGCTCGTAGTCATACGGAGCCAGGGAGCACAACGCCATCCATATGCTCGACACGCGGACCCGATTTTATCTGAAAAAAAATCGACACATCCTGGTTTTGATGTGATGTTGGCGTGCCGTCGGATGGTACCCTGCCCCTCCATCTTCGTGAAAAGTCGCGCCCCCTGGGCGGACACTTATTCATGTTTGTCATGGGTAGTGTCGCGTTCCATGGGTTGGGTCGACGCGAATAACGCAAGAAAAAGAGCCTAGGAGGTGAAAATTCTGGGGAAAAGAGGAGGCAGACAGGCATGCTATTTCCGAATAAAAAAGGGGCCGTTTTTAAGCAACTACTTGGTGCATAGTTCGTACGACGTAGTTGATCTTGGACGTTGTATTACTACTTGCAAAATACATTCTGTCGTTGGATGGTAATTACTCCGTGGTGGTCCGTAGTCTGTTGTACTTGTATTAATGCTCCATATGGCGAGGGGTCAGGGAATTCCGGGCTGAGGTGCATAGGATCGGCAAGCAGCAAACAGGAGACACTCATGAAAGCGAGGTAAACCGGGATCGTCTGGTCATGTTCTAAGAGGCACTATTTTTGCAGTATTGAGTGTTAGCAGATAACATATCAACAGCTTTGAAAATCAAAGATTTTTGCTTTTGCCTCGTTTCATGCCTCTTCATCCCCGCTCTGGTTTCTGACACCTTCAGAACTGCCGCCAATTTTTAGCTATCCACCCCTCACGGGGCACGGAGGTGGACGGACGTCCGTTCCACACAAACACCGCAAAAGAGAATGAGGCAGACGGCAGGGTTCTTTTGTCTCCCGTGGAGCTTCCATGTCTGGTACGGCTATGTATCAGCATTTTCCCTGGCTCGTGTAGGCGCCTCTCTCGTGCCTCATCAGCCGAATAGGGGAAGGTCGCACTAAAGGAAGAGGTTAAGACTGGGAAGGGGACATACCCCGGCGCGGCACTCTATATCAGAGCGAGGAAAGCTTCCTTCTCACTGGTTCAACGTACACGGGAAAGATGAAGGGCGGCGAGAAACATTTGACTTTCTGGTGCGGAATAAAGCGTGAGCGCTGCATGGACAGCCCTCATCGAACCAGGGGCAGTAGATTGACGAAGAAATAGAACGAGAAACAACATGGACGGCTGCAAAAGACCACCGTGCGAGACTCACCCTGTGCTCGCCAGGGTCAGCACTTCTGCATTGCAACTGGAGCCTGCTTGCTCGCCAAGTCGACAGGGCATATTTCGTGCGGTGATACTTTGGAATTCAAAATGCAGATGGCCTTTGAAAAGTTGGATTTTTCTCTTCTTGCCCTTGGTGCACGGCAGGCCTGGCCAGGCCCGACTGTCTGTTGTTGTCTTGAGCACAGAGATGATTAGGATGAGTGAGAGGTAGACAGCGACGGGAGCGGTCAAGACAGCGAAAACGACGAAAACAACAATGAAGGTTCCCATCTCGAAACGCGGGCCGCCGTTGATGACTCTGCTGCACATTTTTGCTGAACCGCGTGTACGCGTGTGGGTATATTGCATTCAATGCGATGGAAGCGTCTGTGACGGTATGTCGATGCATTCTCCGTAGCTTGGGCGTGTTAGTAGGCTCTGGCAGGCCATGCCTCGTGTCTAGGCCCAATGCAAGGCCGGTGAAGCCAGCGCCGCCAGCACGCCAGGCCCACGAGCCGGCGCCATCGCTTCGCCTGGCATAGATTGCAGGGGCTGGTCCCAGGACCAGACTGCTCGTGTATGCACTTCTTTTGCTGGCATCGCTGCCGCCCACTGCTTTTCTGTTTCTTTCTCTCGTTTTTCTTCTTCGTGTCTGTGGGTTTCATTCTTGCTTCTGTTCTTATTCGCTCCTGTCAGCCTGCCGCCAATTTGAACAACTTTAAAAATTGCAAAGTGAACGCGCCCTGATACGGGGCGACATGCATGTGCATGCAATAATTAGAAACGGGCGGCGCATGCAGAATAAAATAACGGAGCGTGAGAGACATCAAGGGCTCAACCGCCTTTCTCTGAAGTGAACAGTGGACTTTCGTTGGGCCTGCGAGACCCGTAGACAGGGGCTTTGTCTGCTTGGCCTTCCCGATCCGCGCGGAAGATCGATCTGCAGAATAAAATGGGAGCCCAGTTGCTGCAACTTGCTGCACAAAAAGGACTGGATTGCGCTGGACGATGCTAGGGTGGGCGCGCCTAGAATGGCCTGGCCTGGCCTTGGCCTTGGCCGGCGACCTGCGACAACAGCGTTGTCCTGCTGTCTTCTGGCTGGTGTTCCTGTTTGCTGTTTGCTGTGTCGCACGTCTCTCGCTGGCCCGCCTCGTTACCAACGCTCTGTCAAAGGCCCGCTTGTCGTGTCGCGAGAGCAAATGTTGACGTAGAAAAAAAAGCGAGAAAATAAAAGAGAGGCTGCAGCATGCATGTTGCAGGCTGCAGGTCACAGGCAGGGCCCGCCGTGCTGCCGTCTGAAATGAAGCGCTGCACGACAAAGGGACAGGAGAGGAATGGAGCAAGGGAGAAGGCGGCCGTGAAATAAAAAGAAAAGAGAATGAAATGAAGCCCAGAAAGAACATGGAAAAGGAGACATCTTGCATGCGAGGAGGATTACGTCGTAGAAGGTGGGCTCCTGCCATTCGAGACTGCAGATGACTGGCTAGCTAGAAGGCGCTGTTCAGTCCTGTCCCAGCGCGCCTTCTTGCATCGCGACCGCCAGTGCGCCCAAAGGGAAGGAGCGACAGACAGCAAGGGAAGGCACGCCTCGAGCGTACAGTAGGGCCTTCGTTCCTCCAGGACCTGGCGGCTCCTTCTTGTTCAGGATACGGAGTTAATTATACTTCGGTCTGTCCACCTCATCCCATCTTGTCTGTCCCTCGTTGCACTTTCTCGTCCTCATCTGCTTCTCTCCCTGTCGTCTCTGCACATCGATTCGTTTCTATGCTCCCTCTGACGGCCTCGACACGCTCGCCCGTGGCTTAGGGCTCCTCTACACTGCAGCTTTACAGCTTATTTTCCTTTTATTGTTTACTTTGGGCCCGGCACCCCAGAGCCCCGGCCTCTCCTGCCCACTACAGCCTCCAA
This sequence comes from Sporothrix dimorphospora, assembly GCA_021397985.1. Taxonomy (NCBI): domain Eukaryota; kingdom Fungi; phylum Ascomycota; class Sordariomycetes; order Ophiostomatales; family Ophiostomataceae; genus Sporothrix; species Sporothrix dimorphospora. The sequence continues at coordinate 154,240 of WOUA01000055.1, forward strand.
TCTGCGCTGGCATTGTTTTCTCTTCTTTCTCTTGTTTGTTGCTTCGTTTCCGTTGCTCTTCTTTCCGTCTCTCGCCCTCTTCTTGAGAAGCTCCTTCCGCCTCACCTCTGCCTTACGACGTCCCTCCTCACCTCGGCCTGGCACTTGCGGCAGCAACAACAGCACCCGCGCGACACTAAATGCCAATTTAATGTCAACAATTCCGCGAGTCTTTCGCCATCTCCGTTTCTCGCACACCCTCCCGCTCACACCCTGTTCTGCCCTGCCCACTCACACACGCCCCCCTCTCGCCCTCTAACCCACCCTGGTCCACCGTCCACCAAAAATCCAAGCCTGTCGCGCCCACCGAAGCAGACATCGCGCTCTTGCCCTTGCCCAATTGCTGGCCCCAGACACGCCAGCGCGCTGCCGAAACCACCCCCGTCCTCGCTGGAAACGAAAGGGTGCGGGAACAGAAACTAGACCAAGGAAACCATGCAAGGAAGGACCAAGGGCTCGTCTCTTTTCTTTCCTTCTTTCCTTCTTCCAACAAGGAGATTGCTGCAGCTTGGTCACTGCCAGGCCTGTCGACATTGCTACGGAGCAGTCAAAACCCACTAGCTGTAAGCACAAACCCTCAATTCCATCCACGGCTGGCCTGGGCTGGCATGGTGACTACTCGGTCTCGTGTCAATCCCTCGCCAGTTCCCCTTCCCCCCCAAAAGAGACAGGCGCGTTTCTCGTTTCTGGCCCAGTCCAGTTCAGTCCCGTCCGTCCCTCAGCATCCCAGTTTTTCCCTCCCTTCCTGCTTTCTTGCGTTTCTGTTTCTACGTTTCTGCATTTCCTCCTCCTCTCCCCCGTCTTTTCCATTTTCTCGCTTCTCGCCGTCCCCCTTCTCCTCTCTCGTCTCTCGTTCGCGTGTCGATGGTGGTAGCCTCCCACTAATTTGGCAAGTCGATATTGCACCAGTAGTCCCGGCTGGTCTTGGAACTGGGGACGAGAAACACACGCGAGTGGCCGACGATCTGTGTTGGCGTTTTCCCTCTGGACTTTTCGCCCTTCTCCCGTCCTTCTCTTCCCATCCGCGTTCCTGTCTGGCGTCTCCTTTTCCAACGCGAAGAACGACGACTACGATACGATCCGTGACGCTTTTACGAACCGGCTGTTTCCTTCTCCCCCCTCTCCTCCTCGATACGAACCCGCAATGTCATGACGATGCAAACGACGATCTCTCAACCGAGTGCCTACCTCCTCTTCACGAGCACCGCCTTTAAGGGCCGTTGCGTCCGCCAGTCTTCCTCGTGCACGTAGTCGCGGGGAGCTGTCAAGATGCAGGCAGTGCCAAGTGTAAGTGTCTACGACAACTGGACTTAGAGAACGGATGTATCGAGGGTTCCATCGGTCTGTTTTGCTTGGTGCCAATGTGCTTGCTGCTGCTGTCTATCGGGAAGACGCGACACTTCGAGATATACCGGTTTTTCCCACACCGTTTCCCTTCTCGTACACGAAACAGCAAGAAGCAGCATACATTTGGCAACACATTACCAGACCGACGGACGCCTACCCTAGAGACACCGTCCTACGCCTTTGTTTATGGTTTGTCTATATTGTTTCCTTTGAAGCTAACTCCTATCCAGCTCGTGGGAACCGGCACCGCAGTCGCGGCTGCTGCCGCCGGCCTCGTCTTTGCACAGCCTGCCAACGAGCCAGACGTCCAGCGTCCTATGTCTGCTCGCCCAAACCTGAACGTCATCGACCGAGACTACTCCTCCTCCGTTACTCCTCCTTCCGCGTCTCGGCCCCCGGTATCTCGGCCCATGGCAAAGTCAATCAGCTATGTCTCGGCACCATCTGCGGCAGTGGCTGCTGATGATCGAGCTCGCAATGTCAGCAATGGCAGCAGTAACACCAGCTCTTCTTTTTCGACCCGCCCTTCACAAATAGCCCCTTCAGAAGCATCCGTGGCTCCATCTTCCACTGCCACTCTCCCTCGCTCAACCGCCTCCTCCTCCCAGGGCGGTTGGAACCGCCGCCATTCTCTCATTCACAGAGGCGACTGGATACCGCCTCCAATTTCCGAAGTTTCTCGAGACTCGATTTCTTCAAACGGTTCTTGGATTAGGCGTCTGTCCATTCGACCTCTTTCTCAACACGGGAGCCCACGATCCAGTGTGGGACCCGACTCTCTTTCTCTTAATTTTTCTCTGGGCTCCGCCGCACCCATTCTTTCACAACAATCCTCAACACCCCACCAGCAGCAACAGTCCAGGAACAAGCTGGTAAAACGTGCAACGGCCGGCCAGGACGCTGCTCCCATATCCCTCTCTAGGCGTGGCTCTCGCTCCCAGATGCCCACACTTCGCCGCCCAGCAACAAGCCACCAACGCTCTGCCACTTTGCACCAAGCTCCCTACCCCGACGAACTTGCCTCTGCAACCTCAACTGCAGCAGATCCAAAATTTTCTTTCGACCAACGGACCCGCCCAAGCCTGGCCATCTTCCGCCTGGGAGCCGAAACTCCCGACCCCCCCGTTGACCAAGACGACCAAGCAGAAAGCAACGGCAGGCAAGAGGAGATTGCTCATGCTCACGAAGAACCGCAGTTACCACAGCAAAAAGAAAAGGAATCTTTCCAAACGAAGTGGACATCGTTTTTCCACGGCCGGTTAACAAAGTCGACAGCTCCCGTTCGTGGCAGCTCGCCCTTTTCCAGCGACAGTAGTCCTGGCGGTACTCACTACAGCCTGCCGTCGCGAACATTACAAGTTCAACGTGGGAAGCAATCTAGGACCTATCTCACGCAAGCTTCCGCGTTGTCGGCACCGGGGCTTGCACTGGTGTCGTCGCCCCCACCCGCACGTGCAGGTGCTACCGCGAAGCTCGCCTCTCCTTTCCAGTCGCCTATTGCAATCAAGACTATCCGAAAGACGGTCGAGGGGAATGGCGACGATATGACGGCTTCCCCCCACGGCTCAAACTCCTCACCCCAGGACACGCCATCCAAGCGAGCTAGGCGTTCGATCTCGATGAACTTCAGCTCCCCGACGAGCTGGATGTCAAAGACAGGCAGCATTCGCCGCCCGAAACGAGGAACCGAATACCCACCAAACGCAAGTGCCACCGGCAGCCTCCGTATGAACAGACAACTGGCTGCGGCCACTACTGCGGGCAGCCCGTCCAGCGGCAAACGCCATGTCTCTGCTCCCTTGTCTGTGACCCGGCCATCGTCAGCACAGGCACACTACCAACAATTCCAGACGCGTAGTGCAACGACACCGGCCGACTTGCATCTTCGCAAACCAGTGGAGGGCGTCTTCCAGCAAGCCTACCGCCCTGGTGGTGCTTCAGAGCGAGAACAAGCGGCGGTTGGTAGGAGCAGTCCCATACCGCCATCTTACGTGGACGCCAGGGCCATCCCCAAGCGGCAGCGCAACTCGTCCTCGCCTTTGCCTCCCCTTTCCCGCCTCTCTAGTTTCAATGTCGATTTGACTCGGCTGGGAGCGTCTTCCAGCGCATCAGGACAATTGGCGGCAGCGGTGTCTGGTGGCTCGGCATCATACAAGGAGAACCAGGCATCTGTCCACCCAGGGTTTGCAACCCTGCCGCGGTCCTTCCCGCTTGTCCCGCGCAATCGGGATGTATCTGACGAGCGCTCGTCTACTCTCGCCGGCTCGGATTTGGAACTGCGCGGATTTGCTTCGTCTGGCGACGATGACGATACGGACTTTAAGAGCGATACCATCTTCGACTCGATTCGTACCGCAGCCTCTGCACGTGTCCGTTCGACCGACACACCGATCGAATCAATGTTTGATGAGTCCCCACCAAGCACGGCAGGCAACGGCAAAGCGAAGCGTCTATCGATCCAGGAAATTCTCGGCCAGGCATGGGACAGCGACACAAGGATCATGGAGGAGGAAGACGAAGGCTTCTCTACTCCCATTAGGACTCTTCCTGCAAAGGCCGAGCGGTCGCTTTCCCCTGCATCGGTCATGCGTCACTTTGACGAGGATTACTTGCCCGCCGACAGCCGCGACAACTACCCCGAGACTGAAGCCAACAGCGTCCTCGCCTCGACGACCACAGATACCGACGCCGATGTTAACTTCCCTCATGCCAACGACGTCGATTATAGCCGGCCATCCCTCGAGGACGACGATGACGACGACTGGGCTCGCATGGATGACAGCGGCGTTACGAACCATCTGTCTCCACCGTCCAGATCCCTCCACAACTCCTTCCATGAGATGAGCGGCCTGTTCCAAAGCAACAATACCGGCTTTCCGTCTTCGCACCATCAGCGTCCCGCCCTTGGGCTAATCAGCGGCAACGGTGGAATAGACCCTTCATCTGAACAGTACGACAATTTCATGACCGGTGGACGGGAACGACCTCGAAGCAATCTGTTCGACTGGAGCGAGTCGACGGTACACCTCGACAAGATCGACAGCGATGGCCATTCGCCGCGACCCAAGACCGTGCACGGAAAACAGGAGCTGGACCTTAGGAACGGACGGCCTGTGAACCGCAAGGGCCCGGCGGTCGCTCACGTCAGGAGCCAGAGCGTACCCGTGAACGCCGATCCTGCGACAGAAGGCACCAAGCCGTCTACGTCCAAATTTGGGACATGGGCCTCTGGGCCGAAGAACGCAAGCGAGGACTGGGACGACGACTTTGACTTTGGCACCAACCACGGCGACGACGATGTTGATGAAAACAATTTTGACGGCTTTGACACCGAGGAAGAGGACGCTTTTGGCCGATCGTCGACTCTGCGCTCTAGCAAGGGACCTGGCTCGTTTGCCATGATTGTCCCCGCATCGATCCAAGCGACACAGCCCACTGTGAAAGCGCACTCAGGCCAGATCCGCGAGTTATCGCTTCTGGTGAACGGGCTGAAGCGTCTCTGTCGTCATGCGCGGGATCTGAACATTGTCGACGAGTCACCGGCGTTGTGGAAAGAGGCCGAGAATATCATTGCGCTTGCCTCCCCCGACGAAGACTTTTCTGAGGCCGCAGCCTCTAAGACGACGCCAGCTGCGGGAGGCTCTTCTGGTACACCTGTCAAGACGGCGAAAACGGTGGTGGCATCTGTGGAAAATGATGATAGCGATATCCCAAGAGCGTCAGTCGAATTTGATGCGTCCGATGTTGAAGATCGATTTTTGGACGCGAGGTTCGATGCGGAGACCCGGGACAGCTTCGAAGACGACCCGTTTGACACGTCTGATTTCGCACAAGCGCCGAGCACGCCACCCCGGCCTGAGATGAGTAGGACTGCTGTTGTTAGGGAACGGCATAATACTCGCCGGCGATCAGTCTTTTCTCCTGAAGATGACATCTTTGGGGGCGGCTGGCCGCTTGCCGACGAAAAGTCACCCGCGCGGCAAACAGAGAAGGAGGTGCAGCGACCACAGACCCCTAACCGGTTCACGACCGCCACCGAGGCTCCCGACAGTGCGATGATTGAGTCCATCATGGCAGCAATGCAGCAGCAGCGGTCTGCATCAGCGCCGATTCGGAAATCACCGGTCAAGCAGACGTCCACGTCGGAGCTGTTTTTTAACACGAACACGCTCCAGGAGCTTGTGAAGCGCGCTAATACCCTCTTCCACACGCTGTCTGATCTCGTGCGCCGCGCCGAGCTTTTTACGCAGAGCCCGGCTGTGACCCCGCGGCACGACCGTCTCAACCGCCGTGAGGACGGTAGCCCCGCGTTCACGCGCGTGTTTACCGACCCATCGAGCCCCTCGAAGCGACTCCCCAAGAGCCACAGCGGCAACTCGGTTGCTCGTGCCTCGCCGGCTTTGGAGTCTCCCTCCACCAACCGGGTCAGCCAGAGACTGCAAATGATGACGGTGAACTGATTTGACACGCCCAGCTTGCCTTCTCTACCTGCACCTATCCCTCTTCTTTTTTTTATTGGCACGATGGCCGTAGCACCACACCTGCCTTGTACGAATACACACTGATGTCGATGCCGAGACTCTCAGCTTCTGCCCGCATACTGTTCACTGCATTTTTTTTCTTTTTCTCGTTCCCTTTCTTCTGTCTATTTCATATGTCACCTATTTCATTTGTCATGGACTGCATAGAGGAGAGGCATGGTGGCAAGAGGCAGCCATGCACTGTAATTTTTCCACGTTTCGCCTCCCGTTTTCTTCTTCTCTTTTCTGTTGTTGATTTTGTTTGCATCTGGCTTGTTTTAGGTTGCGTTTCTTGGGACACTCATAGGAAGGGGGCACAAAAATTGGAACGGACTTGGACAACAACAAACATATTTTTGTCTTTTTCGAATGGCCGAAACTAAGACCAAAATAGCGAAAAAAGCGAGAGGAGGCCAGCGGGCAGCATCGACCTTGGGACCAACAGAGCCTCTTATGATTTGCGTTTTCTTTCTTTTTTTCTCTCTTGTTTTCCGGCTTCATTCGTCTGCGTTTGTTGTTCCCTCTTTGAAAGCATTCTTTTTCATTTCTCTGGTTTGACGACCGGTTAGAAAAAAACCACACACTCACACTCACATACACAACATCCACACATGGCGAGTCATGGATGTTGACGAGGGCGGTGGCTAGCTGGCCAGGCTCTTCTCATCCGCTTAGGAAGCAGCAAGCATCTATAGAATTAATGACATTATGTTTTAAGAACCCTGCGAGCACAGCTCTACAAGAACTTTGCTTTCTTTCCTCCTCTCTTCTTTCTGTTTTGATTGAACGGTATTCCTGCTGCCTGTAGGCACATTGCAAAAACGCTTTGCCGGCCCACAGCGTAGCATCACGCGGCATGTACTTGTAGGCAGCAAAAAGGTACTACATTGGAGTCCTGGATGTTGAGGCTCTGGCGGCAGAAGAAGTGCTGTTCTGGATGATAAACGTTGGACATATTCGTGTAAGAGATATGCCGTTAGACACGGTTGCCCCGCGCTAGTCTGCAACAGGAATGCAGCTGGGTGCACGGGCCAGGGGGCGAACTGAGACGCGACGGGGGAGTAAACAACCAGCAGGGAAATGAAGGCCGGAAGACGCGCTAGCCGTTCGTGGCGCGCTTGAGACGCACCTGTGCCTGAGGCCTGTGGATGGTAGCTGCTTCCCCCTGAAAACCCCAAAACAAACAGGAGGGCGCGTTCTCTGGCGGTGAGCACTTCGGCGGGAAAGAGCGAGAAAGGAGGGGCGGACACATGCCTGAGATCAACAACCAACACCGTCCCTAGGTCCTCTCTTGCCCCCCGAGCCCCCTATTTTGCATCTCCCTCGCGGTGCATGTCCGTCGCTCTTTCCCTCTTTCTCTCTTTCCCTCCACGCACGAGCCACCTGGACCACCCACGGCTCTGTATCCCGCCAAAATCTGTTGAGCGAGCAGAGAGGGGCAGCTGCAACAGGGCAGGCAACCACTGTATTCCCCTTCCCACCTCCCCCCTCCCGTTTTTATTATTTTTTCTGGACCGTGCTCATTTCCCACCCTCGCACCTTCCCTCTTTATTTTCTCCACCCGCCAAAACTGCCAATATCGTGTTCCGACCCTGTTGCTTTTCTTTTCCCTTCCCAAACAAAAAATATCACAACTCTCCCTTCTTCACTCCCGATCCAAAACCACAAATACCCTTTTTCCAACACACGTCCAACACACCACCGTCACCATGCGCGAGATTGTGAGTCTTTTCCCTCGGCGTCCCTGTTCTTCGTTCGATTCCTCGCGCGTCTCTCTGTCCCGTCTCTCTGCCCCCTTTTCCTCTCACCGTCTCTTTGCACGCCGCGAGATGGCTGGCCCGCAACCTGATCCTACCTGTCCCGGTGTCCACTGTTTGGTATCTTCATGTCGGAGACAGCTGAGCATCGCGAGATGGGCTTGAATTGGGTTGTTTGCTTGCTTCGTGTGGTGTTGCCGTCCTCTTTCAATCTCCTTGCCCTGGCGGTGTTATGGCATCTGCCTGCCCCCTTCTTGGGGCCAATTTCCCCCTCTCCCCACTCACCGACTAAACCGCATATCACACACCACCGGCCACCAAACCGGCCCAGAGAGCGTGGCAGTGAGACCTCGCACATAACTGCCGGGCACTTTTCTCCCTGCCTTGTATTTGCACAGCTACAACGATATCTCTTCAGCAATTGCTAACCTAATTGTTTTTTTCGTCTATAGGTTCACCTCCAGACCGGCCAATGCGTATGTTGTTTGCTTCCGAACCCCCTTTCGTCCCGAAGACGACCGACTTTCGGGACCTTCGCAGCGATCTTTGACGACGGTAAACCGCGAGCCATTTTGCAACTAACACATTTCTTTCACAGGGTAACCAAATCGGTGCCGCTTTCTGGTATGCACAACCCCTGCTCTAAACACTGCCTAGGACATCGGCGACGACCTTTGAATACGTGGACCGGACGCAAAATTGCTAACACCAATTTATAGGCAGCAGATTTCGGGCGAGCACGGCCTCGACAACAATGGTGTCTACAACGGCACCTCCGACCTCCAGCTGGAGCGTCTGAGCGTCTACTTCAACGAGGTTCGTCCGGCAACCGGCTTTGGCGTACGTGTTGCGGCATGAACAACCAACTAACCGTTTCTGATAGGCCTCTGGCAACAAGTACGTCCCCCGTGCCGTCCTCGTCGATCTTGAGCCCGGCACCATGGACGCCGTCCGCGCTGGTCCTTTCGGCCAGCTGTTCCGCCCCGACAACTTCGTCTTCGGTCAGTCGGGTGCCGGCAACAACTGGGCCAAGGGTCACTACACTGAGGGTGCCGAGCTGGTCGACCAGGTCCTCGACGTTGTCCGCCGCGAGGCTGAGAGCTGCGACTGCCTGCAGGGCTTCCAGATCACCCACTCCCTGGGTGGTGGTACCGGTGCCGGTATGGGTACCCTCCTGATCTCCAAGATCCGCGAGGAGTTCCCCGACCGCATGATGGCCACCTTCTCCGTTGTCCCCTCACCCAAGGTGTCCGACACTGTCGTCGAGCCCTACAACGCCACCCTGTCCGTCCACCAGCTGGTCGAGAACTCGGACGAGACCTTCTGCATTGACAACGAGGCTCTGTACGACATCTGCATGCGCACCCTGAAGCTGCCCAACCCCTCGTACGGCGACCTGAACCACCTGGTCTCGGCCGTCATGTCCGGTGTCACCACCTGCCTGCGTTTCCCCGGTCAGCTGAACTCTGACCTGCGCAAGCTGGCTGTGAACATGGTGCCTTTCCCCCGTCTGCACTTCTTCATGGTCGGCTTCGCCCCCCTGACGAGCCGTGGCTCGTACTCGTTCCGTGCCGTCACCGTGCCGGAGCTTACCCAGCAGATGTTCGACCCCAAGAACATCATGGCCGCCTCGGACTTCCGCAACGGTCGCTACCTGACTTGCTGCGCCATCTTGTACGTTTCCTTTTCCTCCCCTACCTTTGGTACTGTTGATTTTTTGGACCCAACTAACACACCTCCAGCCGCGGTAAGGTCTCCATGAAGGAGGTTGAGGACCAGATGCGCAACGTGCAGAACAAGAACTCATCGTACTTCGTTGAGTGGATCCCCAACAACGTGCAGACCGCCCTCTGCTCGATCCCGCCGCGCGGCCTCAAGATGTCGTCCACGTTCGTGGGCAACTCTACCGCCATCCAGGAGCTGTTCAAGCGTGTCGGCGAGCAGTTCACTGCCATGTTCCGTCGCAAGGCCTTCCTTCATTGGTACACTGGTGAGGGCATGGACGAGATGGAGTTCACTGAGGCTGAGTCCAACATGAACGACCTGGTCTCCGAGTACCAGCAGTACCAGGATGCTGGTATTGACGAGGAGGAGGAGGAGTACGGCGTCGAGGAGGGCGACGTCGAGGAGCACGAGTAAATCTAGCGCCGCTGTGTATTACCGCACCCACCGTGTGCGTAAGCGCGCTGTGCTTACCGCCCGTGTCCCAAAGCGCTCACATATCTATAAATGACGCTTGAGACTGGGCGCGACGATGTTTTGTTCCTTTCGCTTTTTCTATTTTATTTAGCCCACTCAGCCCTTCTATTGCTTCTTGAAACTCTTCCTTTCTTAGTATAAAAAAGGACAGCCTCGGAGGGGTATGTTTTCCCTGTTCAGAGGTGGATATACCATTTGCAAACAAATTCTTCTCCCTTTACCTTTTCGTGCCTAAGCAAAGCAGTGCGTATGTGTAGTTGTCAAAGTAATCATAAATAGTCGAAGTAGCCATAAACAATGAAATCAAATTTGTGAGCGAAAAAAAAAAAGACGCCTCGTGGTATCCTTTCGTAAAGTCCAGTAATAATACTCGCGTAGTCCCCGTAAATGATCGAGCCTGTGGTATCCTTCCGGCAACCGTGAGTTCCGGAAGTGTTACAGTCCTGAAAACAGAATAACATCCTAATCTACAGTACCCCAGATATCATTTTGCAAAAAAAAGTACAAGACGCCATATACCCAGCCAAGTAGAACGCCGAGGGGACGAAGCCCACAAGATAGACAAAACCATGTTATCCTTTTGTCACGCGAAAAACACAAACACCAGTACGAACGTGAAAAAGAGACGACGGCCAAACATGGGATCTGTAAAGAACTAGTCGCCAGAGAACCGCGTCGTCGAGGCAGGCGTCGTCGTCGTCGTTGTCGGCGTGCTGTTGCCGCCGCCCCAGCCGCCAAAGAGCGCCGACGCGCGCTTCATAGATTGCCGCCAGGTGTCGGTCGATGGGCGCCCACCGCCGTTGATGCTGCTGCTGTCGTCGTGCCCGCCATTGAGACTCGTCTCGGTGATGCTGCTCATGCCCGACTCGCGCCGGGGATCGTTGCGGCGAGGCGACAGGGGCGGCGTTGGCGGGAGGCCAATCACGTGGCCGGGCAGAGGGCCGTTCTTCTTGGCGGACGTCGTGGTGGAGTTGGACTTTGATGTCGATGTCGTTGCCGTAGAGGCACTGCGTGCAGGTGGCCGCGGCTCCGTCGGTCCGTAGGCCAACAATGGCGTCAGGGCCTCGACCGTCTCCTGGCGCATCAACTCCATGGCCTCCCGTTGTTGGTTCTGTTGGGCAAACGAACGCGGGAAGTTCTCCGGCTCCAGCGCATCATTTTCGGCGCGCGCCAGGCGCTGCAGGAAACACGCGACCACCTCAAAGGTGCCCTCGTGGCTCTCCAGCCGCTGCCGGTGCCGCTCGTACGCCTCGGGCCCCAAGTACTGTTCGCGCTGACGCCGACGGGCCATGCGGGCAGCGGATTGATGGGCGCGCAGCCAGACCATGTCGTACTCGGCTTCGTCGCCAGCGGTCGCCCCCGCGGTGTGGCCCCCGTTACTACTGCTGCCGGGTGTGGACGTGCCCTTGTTTCGGATGGGCAGGCTCGGCTGCAGGCGCAGCGGGCGGGGAACGTCCATGGGCAGGGACAAGGGCCGCGTCTGGGAGGTGTTGTTCGAAAAGGTGGCCGTGGTAGACGACATGAAGGCGGTGGGCGAGAAAAAAGAGTACGACGACGGACGGCTGCCGCCGCTGACGACCGACGTGGGTGTCTGCGGCAGCGGGCGGTTGAGGTAGTTGGGCGAGAAGAAGGACGACGAGCGCGGCGAGGCGGTCGATGAGGATGGTGACGCTGTGCCGCTGGCAACACCGCTGCCGCCGCCCATGACCGAGGCCAGCGACATAGGCCGCCCGCTCATGCGTTGCGAGCGGCGCTTTGGCGGCGGCGGCGGGAAGATGGGTGCGCCTGCGAACGACTGAGACGAGTGGCGTGGGGGCAGCGGCGGTGCCGGGCCCTTTCCAGCAGCGGACGACGACGATGATGGTCCTGCGTCAAAGACTGCGTCGTCGCCGTCGACAAAGGATCTGCCGCTGTCGCTGGCCAGGATACCTGCCGTGGTTATGCGCGCAGCTTGTGGCCGGGCAGGTAGTGGCGGCATCTTGGGCGTGGAAGGTTGCGGCGGCGTCGCAAAGACGCGCGCAGCCTCCTCGGCGTCAGAGGCGGCCACAGATGGTGGGACGGATGGCCGCTGGTCTTCGAGGGCAATGTCGGAAAAGTTGTCGCCGCCGCCGCCCGATTCGGAGGCGGGGCCGGAGGACGGTGGTATTGACCTCGGCGGCATTTGCATTTGCCCTTGTGCTGACCCTGGTCCCTCCCGATACGACCCCTGCTCGCCTTGGTCGGATCCTTGTCGGGCAACAACCCCTCCCTCTGCAGCGGCGGAGGCGGTGGCGGGTGACGATTTTGCAATGGTTTTTGTCTGTGCCGTTTTCTTTTCTGCCTTTGTTGAGGCTGCTGCGTCTGCGCTGTTGGTCGTCGGCTTCATCGTGGGACTTGCTGGCGTCGAGTGCCAGTCTTCTTCTTCGTCCGAACTGCTGCTGCCGTTACGGCTTCTTCCGTCCCTCTTTCCGGGACGGCCGGCGGCGCCGCCGGTGTCGAGATGCGACGGGCTCATACCGTCAAAGAGCTTCTGTATGGCGCGAGTATTGGGTTTGTGGGAAGGTCGGTGCAGAAAGTGACTGGGGGCGGGTGGAATGGGTTCGTCAAGAACAAGGGTTGGAAAAGTGATGCTGTTTAGGAAAAAGAGAAGTGTCGAGTAAGAGGTGTATAGGACGGAAAAGAACAGCGAAAGATCTCGAGAGAGTCCAAAAGAAAGAGTAAGTAAAGAGAAAAGAGAAAAAAGTGGCTGGCTAGGAGATAGAGAAAAGAGGGCTTTGAATGGCGGTATGCAGCTTGGTAGTTCGGTTCCCTTGCGATGCGACCTTGGGACTTGTGGTTGTAGTCGGGCTCGCCTTGTTCTGGCTGTACCTGCCCGTTCGTGCTAAAGATTGCCCTTGGCGGTTCCCCCTCTTTGAGTGGTGTGTGCTTGTGCTTGTGTGCTTGTGTGTGTGTGTGTGCGCTTGTCAAAAGGGCAGGCGCATTCGGGTCGATTTTGGGTCGTCGCCTTTTCAGCCCTTTTGGTGTACGAGGTAGGGGAGGCGCAGTCTCTGTGAGAATAGGCTTCTTGTCTGCTGCACCTCCTCGGAGAATGCACAGTCAGATATTGGGCTGCCGTGTGCGTGTGGTTCGTATTGTGAAGGATAAGGAAGGAGGCTTGGATGATCAAAGGGAAGGAGGGAATGGGAACAAGAAAAAGAGAGAAAGAGCGACGGAGGGAAACAGAAAGGGCAGGAACGAGCTGCAATTGAGCAAAGACATCAAAGGGCTAAATGGCAAGAGGCAAAGGCAGGTACCGGTGGCGACTTAATCAGCGCAGGCAGCGTTTTAGGGCAACGAAGGCCATGATTTGAGTGATTGTACTCCAGCTTTCCATTTGTTCTTTTCGTTCCTCTCGTCTCTTCTCCCTCTCGCCCTCCTTACTTCTGCCATGTCTCCTTTACTTTTACATCTTGCGCTCCCCTTGCCTGTGTCGATATTGCTTTCGTTTCTTTTTTTCTGTGCGTAAGCGAAATGTCCGCAGCAGAAACGGCGTACCTGTGAGGCGCTTGTAAGAATAAGAAACGCATCCAAAAAAGACAACAAGAGCAGAGACAAGGTGTACTCGAAGATATCAAAGACATCCAGAGACACCTCAGACAATGAGTGACAAGTGACAGACACAGTGAAATGCAAAAGGAACCATCTGAGACACCCATTACCTTATGTGTGGGACAATGGGGAAATAGTGAGAACACATAGTGGGAATAGGCGCTGGACACTCCGGCAAATCCGCTGACAAGGCCCGCTGGCAGGCCATCTGAACGATCGCTAAAGGATCGCTGGAAGATCCCGCTGGGAACACATTCCACGCGGCGGTTCTGGATCAGCGCTCTGCCGTCTTCAAACGGTCAAACAACGAGGCGAGCACATACTTCGTGCTCGAGCTTCTCGCCTATTATTATTATTATTATTTTTAAAGTTCTGCGGTTTTCAATATCACCAGTCGTTCGTCTTTCCGCTGCGGCTCTACGTCGGGTCGCCATGACACCTCTTGCAACTCTCCTAAAGATACAGCGTCAGCTGAATGATTGGGCTTCCCTTACATCCCCCTAGTAAAGCTTTGTTCTTTCCTTCTTCGGACTCTTTGCGGTTCTCGTCTGTTTTCTTTTACAGGACTTTCTTCTTCTCTCCATCGCCCTGCTTGTTCTAGCCGCCTTGTAAGATACGATTGGCTACGCGTGCCTTTTCTTCAGCCTGTTGGGTCTGGGCCAGGTCGCTCTTTCCCGCCCTCTCCCGTCCAGTCCGCGCCTTGCGTCTGCCGCCCGGCTGCCCCTGGCCCAAATGCCCCCCTTGCCGCCCGTGAACCCGTACTATTGTAATTCTGCAGCGCGCCCTTTCCATAGCTTTGTGGAAAGTACGAACTAGCTGCATGCTCTCCTGCGTTTCTCCTGCATGGTCGCCCTGCATAGACGGCGGCATGGAGAATTCGCTGGCGCCCAATATTCCTGCATCGTGAAGAGTCGAGAAATACGATTGTGGAGCAGCTGACCCTCTGCAGGGAGTTAAGGACACAGAAGAAGCAAAGCTGTTCAGTATAGCTAAGAGGGCGGCAAACGTGAATAGGGAGTGGAAGGGAAAAAAAAAAAAAAAAAAGAGGACAGCCGAATGGGCCACAGCTTGAATCTGTTGTGTTTTGTTTTGACAAGCGCTCGGATACCAGGCCTGAGCGCAGATACACGGGACAGGGCGCGTCGTCCTGGCTGTACCGCCGGCGGCAGTTTTTGACAAAGTGCAACAGAAACACCGCGCAGCTTTTGACAACGTTGTGTTTTGAAACAAAGATGCCCATGCATTTGGAAGGCTGCGATAATATGGCCGATCCCCAGCCATTTTCTGCCGTTGCATTTCTCTCCATTGTCGACGTTGAATTCAAGTTGTTTCTGCTGCCGATCCCTCGATGGAATCTATGGCAGGGTAGCACCGTTTCGTTAATGGGTATCTTTATTGCATCCATATGTCGACAGCTATCCTACAATACGAAGTACTCCATAGTACATCCTCACATTCTCACATCCTCAATACCGCACAAGCTGTATTCCTCTGTATTTGTGTCGAGGATTCCATATTGCGCGTTTCCAGAAGCTCCGCTTGCCGCCCAGCTCCGGGTATTATTACCTTCGGCTTGACGATCAGTGATGTCATCGTCTGCAAGCGCCCGGCCACCCAAAAATGGCGGGGCTGAAATGTTGGGATTGAAGGTCACGTGCCACACTTGCAAGGTGATATTAGATGCGCCGTGCTCTCTTCAAACCTCTCAATCTTCGCGAAGATGCCCCAGGATCTGCCGGAGACGGTCCAGAGCCGTTGTGCTAGCCGGTATTTGATCGGGAGGGTTTGTATCCGCCTCCGACTGCTGCAGCTGGTCGACCTCCTCGCGGGCCTGCGCCACCAGCGGCGACAGCCCGCCCCAGACCTCGTCGTCGTAGCGCGTGAGCACGCCGTGCCACTGGTCGAGCCACTGCCGTGTGCTCTCGGAAGAGTGTGTCAACCCCAAGGCTGCCTGCGCCTCGCGGGATTTTGTCGGTGCGGCGGTGCCGAATTGTGCGTTATTCGGCTCTTCTTCGTAGCCTCCGCCGGGGCTCGGGCGAACGAAATCGGGGATGAAGTTGAGGACCGTGTCCCAATCATGGCTTGTTGTCGTCGACGAATACTGCTGTTCACTGTTTCCGTCGCCGAACAGGGCACGCTTGAGCGCCGTAATCTCGTCCTCGGCCAGTTCAATGTCGCCGTAGTTGGGCTCCTCTTCTGCAGGGCCATCGACGGCCAGCAGGTTCACGACGTCGAGTCCGTCTTGGCGCTCCTGCTCGGCCACGGCCGAAGGCGGCTGGCTCTGCCATTGCGTATTTGTAGACGCCTGTGCTTCCGTCGACTGTGTCTGCGGCGCCCATGTCGTCTGCTGGGACCACGCCTCTTCCATCACGGCATTGTCAAGACCGACAATGGGCTCGGTGTGCATGGACATGTCGATGCTGGTGCCGTCCAAGAACTGGGAAAACGCCTCGTCCTGCGCCGTGGCATGCTGCTGGGCATGGCTGCTGCCGGACCGAGGTGTTGCCCAACTTGGGAATGCGGCCGACGCGGAGCCCTCTCCTGCCGCTGCCGCCGCGGATGCTTGTCCTCGGCCCGCTTGCCCGCCCTTGTCTGCCGACGTGAGCGAGGCCAGGTCGCCGCCACTCGGCCGTGCCGACACCATGTCCCGGCCCAAGCTCGCCGCCGACTGGGCTATCCGGGAGAAGACCGACGGCGGGTCATTTGTCGTCGCTGCTGACTCGGTATTCTGGTTGCCGATCGCGCGGCCATCCTCGGAGCTCGTTTCCTTGCCCTTCCCCTTGCCTTTGCCCTCAGCGTTTGGGGGGTCGTTTCCTGCCATTGCTGCGTATGAGGCTGTTACTGTCTGACAAAAGGCAGCGGGTTGTCGTTGCGACAAAATACTTTAAAGACAGGTACGAAAAGCATGTCCCGGCTAACACACAAGTAGATCGCTGGGCAATAGCGTGGCAGTTCGGAGGATGGGAAAAGGGAAGGAGTGGCGAGCACGTGAAGATGGACCTGTCGCTAAGCCAGAGCCTGGGCCGTTTCAGTTGTGCCGCGTCTCACCGGCGGCCAGGATTGACCTCCCACCGTCGTCATCGAAGAGCAAATGGATAAAAAGGCGGCCTGTAGCCACGCGGGAAAATAACCTCGACTTCTCTACTAGCATAAGAGCTATTTACGAGACAATTGGGGCCTTTCGTACAGAATGTCGATATCCGGGTTCCCTTTTATTTGTCAATTTTGGTTTTACCGAGAGGCTCGGTAGGACTGCATCTGTATCTCCATGTTCCTCTTCTAGGGCTAGACAAGCAGAAGTACCCGGCGGGTACTTATTGTTTGCTCCGTTTAGCTCGAACGCATTAGGGAAGCCGCGATAAAGCTCTCAGCTCTGCATAGCTGTGCTGCTGGTGGGTGGGCAAATCAAATAGCTCTAATGCGGTGACCTTTCCACTATTTTCTGCTTCTTCAGTCTGGTCCTGTTGTTTTTTACCCCGCACGAGCCACCCATAATCTCAGCCCGCCCAGTGCGCAACCAAAAATGCCCCTGCCCAGCGACGTTTTGGTGCTGTCACAGGGCCGAACCCAGGCCTATGGAGCTCGGATAGCAGGGGGGTTTGACAGCACGACTGTTCTGTATTTGTCTTGCCCCTTCCCTTTCGGGCGCCCGGTCTGCTTTCCGCGCCTCTGTGACCCCCCCCTCCTCGCCAGCTCGCCCACTCCTTCCTCCGCCGCCAAACTACTCACTGGCCTTGCCTTCCCGCTCCTGCCTCCCACCGTCCCAGCAAATTATTGGGAAGGTGCTGATATTTTTTTTACCCTCGACCTCGTGCCTCTGCGTACATCGTTCGCTCTCCTTCTCACACTACCTTTGTCTACAACGCTCGCATTTCCACCTTCTTTGTCCTGCCCGCCCGCCGCCTTAGCCTTGCTTGTGTACACAATCCGTTTCGATCGCTTTTGGGTTTCTTGTCTTTGCTTCCTTTTTTCTGCTCCTCTCAACACTCTTCTCCCATCTTTTCTTCTCCCCTCCACACCCCCTGTCTTGTCTGGACTGGCGGCTCTCCTCGCCCAACCCGCTGCCATCTCCACATCGTTCATCGCCGTCTCGTGTCCGTCGTCTTTCTTTCTTCCTCTTGCTTCGGTCGCTGCCACCGCGTCGCCGCGTGAGCTTTCTCCTCCTCCCAATCCTCCACGCCATCTCAATCTCGCCGCCACACACAGCCCCCATCCACTTCTCCCCGCCCCTTTGACGTTCCATCCTCGACGACCTTACCCCTTCTGCCACCGCCATCGTCCCGCCCCTTGGAACGCGCCCTCCCGACTCGCCGCGTACGCCAACCCTCATCGACTTGCTCCGGCCTGCCGTCCTCGTCACGCTCCCCTCCTCTACCGGACCCCCGACCCCTTTGGCCTATCGCCAGCTCGCGACAGCTCTTGTTTGCCGCCACACCGCCCACGAAAGCATCGCCTGTTTCGGATTAGGAATCAAGACGTCAACATCGACAAGACCGTGTCAAAAGGTGCGATACCGCTCTCGCCTCTTCTTCTTTTGCCTCTTTTGCCTCCTCCTCTTGCTTGCGTTCCTCAGTCGCCGCCTGTCTCTCTGTTATGCTTTCCACCTCCTCTTGGTCTTCTGTCTACCGCATTCCTTGCCAGACCCTGCAACGCAAAAACAACATCCATTTGTCAACCCACGAGCACTCCCCTGCGGCCCACACTTTTCCACGTGTCTTGCATTCATCGTCTGCCACGGTCCATCCTGTTGTTCTCCTAATATCGTCAAACCCAACGCGCGCCTTATCTATTTCCTCGAGCTTGCTATTCTGAATCATCCCTCTCCTGGCTCTCCAATCCCTGCCTTACCGCTAGTGTCTGTCGCGCGACATCTTTCCTAGCTTGAACCTTACCTTGTTCTTCTATCTATCCATCGCGGCTCTCTATCTACGTCGCTCCCTGCTTGCTCCCCCGCTACCTTCCTTATCCCTTTCCGCAGCCTTGCTTTCTACATCTCGCATCTTGTTCAACGTCTTGCTAAACAGTTCCACCGCTCGCCGATATAGATCCTGCTTGGATACACAATACTGTCGACCGTGCCCCTCGCCGTCCCCAACCAGCTTTGCCCTTGACCGCCCCGATATCGATCGCGCGTCATACCGACCTCCTCAACACGTTTTGTGACCAACACAAGGGCAGCTCTACCGGCACCCTTTGCGAACTAGGCTTGGAATCATGGTGGAAGCAGAGGCGAACTCCCCTACGTGGAAGTTCACACAGTACGTGGCCCCTGTCTCATCTTCCCTTCATCCCTCGACTCCTCCCGCGATATCCATCTCGTCTCTGTTTCATTGCTCGTGCCCCTCCGACTGTTACCCGCCGACTCTTTGTTCTCGGTGCTCCCTCCCTCTTCTCCTTTCTTCTCCCATCTTGGCCACCTTTGATATACTGCCCGTGTCTTTGTCGTCCATGATGGCGCCCATCAGTTCCTTATATCACATATACTGGCTGCCCCCCTTACTCTGACTCTCAACTGCGCGGCGAAAATTCCTCTACACACATGTCTCCTTTTCAAGATCCGTACCGCTTGGCCGTTTTCAGGCGGTCCCGTCGCGTTCCACAGGCTACTGACACATCTTCTCATCACAGGTGCTTTGGCGATAAGGGGGATGTGGAAGATATCACGGAAGGTAGGCCTGTTCCAGACAAAAGCTAAAGGATGGCACCCCAGCGCACCTCTCGAGGCCAATTGAGCTAACGTTGGCACGTAGCCGACATCATCTCGACCGTCGAGTTTGATCACACAGGCAACTATCTAGCAACGGGCGACAAGGGTGGAAGAGTTGTCCTGTTCGAACGCAACGAAACCGTGAGTGCAACCTCGTCTCTCTCCTCTACTTGAACCTTTTCATTTCCCCCCTTAATACGGTGTTGACTGACAATGTCCGAACCTTGCCACATCGACAGAAGAAAACATGCGAATACAAGTTCCACACCGAGTTCCAATCGCACGAGCCAGAGTTTGACTACCTGAAGTCGCTCGAAATCGAGGAAAAGATCAACAAGATTAAGTGGTGCCGGCGGCAGAATGCCTCACATTACCTTTTGTCGACAAATGACAAGACGATCAAGTTGTGGAAGGTGTTTGAGAAGTCGCTCAAGGTTGTCGCCGAGAACAACCTTACCCAAGACCTGACCCCCGGCGGTCTCGTGGCCGGCGGCGGCGCCCCGCGGCCGTTACCATCTGTGCAATTCCGCAACGCCAGCGACCTCAAGCTCCCTCGCCTGACACACCACGATACCGTTGTCGCCGCGGTCCCCCGCCGGACCTACGCCAATGCCCACGCGTACCACATCAACAGCATCTCGGTCAACAGTGATGGAGAAACGTTTATCAGCAGCGATGATCTGCGCATAAATCTCTGGAACCTCAATATTCAAGACCAGAGCTTCAACATTGTCGATATCAAGCCGGCCAACATGGAGGAGCTCACAGAGGTGATCACAGCTGCCGAGTTCCACCCGCAAAGCTGCAACTGGTTCATGTATGCTAGCTCCAAGGGCACCATCAAATTGGCCGACATGCGGGAGAGTGCGCTGTGTGACCAGCACGCCAAGTGTAAGTTTTTCTTTTCCCCGATGTGTTTGTCGTCTGCTGCTCCTGCTTTGGCTAACACGTATTTTATAGTGTTCGAGCAAGAGGAGGACCCCCAGTCGCGCTCCTTTTTCTCCGAAATCATCTCCTCCATCTCAGACGTGCGCTTCTCACACGACGGCCGCTACATCCTGTCCCGCGATTACCTGACGGTCAAGATTTGGGACGTGAACATGGAGCGGCAGCCGGTTAAAACCATCCCCATTCACGAGCACCTCCGGCCGAGACTCTGCGACACCTACGAGAACGACAGTATCTTCGACAAGTTTGAGGTTGTGTTCTCGGGCGATGCCAAGAACGTCATGACGGGCAGCTACAACAACAACTTCATGATCTACCCGACCGACGCCGAGAAGGAGACCGAGGTTGTGCTGCAGGCTGACAAGTCGGCGTTCAAGGCCAAGAAAGTGGGCGTGCCGACGCCGATCAACTCGTCGACCAGCCCGACGGCCAACGGTGGGAAGAAGAACGGCTCCCGGTCGGGCAGCCCTGTGGCCGGCCAGGGCCAGCGGATGCGCAAGGAGACCGATGCGGACCAGATCGACTTTAACAAGAAGATCCTGCACATGAGTTGGCATCCGTTCGAGGACAGTATCGCTATCGCCGCTACTAACAACGTAAGTGCTCCTTGCATCGTTTTTGTCTCGTGGTGCTCACATTGCTAACACCTTACCATAGTTATTTGTCTTTTCCGCATTGTAGACAGTCCACCGTCGTGATGACGAGCTGGTGCAACTCAACTTTGATTATGAAGATGGGGCGGCGCTTGTCTCGTGACGTTTTCTTGTTTATGTCGTCCTTGCCTTTCTATTCCCGTTTATCTTTCATATTTTTGACCACTCCACCTTTGCCTAGTTTTGATCGTTTTCTTGACTTTTCTCTCTTGACCATTCCTTTTTTTCCCTATGCGTTTCTTCCATTTAGACACAGAGGACGAGCACACACTGGCATCCTGTCCGCGGGAGGTAGGGCAGAAAAGAAAGCACTGGGGGCTTATGGGCTCTGTTCCTGTTGATTTTTTTGTCTTATGTGATAGATGAAGAAGAGGAGAAGTCTTTGACGCCGGCGGTGGCGTCGAGTGACGTTGAAGAAGAAGCGGCCAGAGAACGACGGCGGCGCGACGGCGGGCGGAAGCTGGTTGGGGACGATGGGTGTTGTTGCTCTTTGTCGTTTTGAGTCCTTTTTCTCTTTTCGGAGTGTTCTGCGACGATGACGGACAACGACAACAATGATATCTTGGCTAGAGACGGGACAGGAAAGCCTGGACCCTCCCCTCCCTGCGTGTGGGAGGGTGCACAAACCGCGTTGTTGGACGGGCATGGACTGGCACCACCAACGATTCAGGACGGATCTGCCTTAGTTAGCTGTAGATTCTATTACACCCATTGGAGACAGCATCAACCAAGCACAAAAAAAAAGAAAAAACCATTATGTCCACGACATGGCGAACCACGGTGGCAATGTGTGTCGAGATGTCTCATGTCTTTGCGCGGTGCGGAGTTCAAGGTCCAGATCGCCGTGGACAATCCTACATGCAAACAAAATGCGGAGGTCGGGGTCGTATTATGACGACGGACGAGAGTGCCCGTTGTGTACGTCTCGTCCGCGAACGGAGCCACATACGACATCGCTGCCGGCCTAGTCACACGGTAGCACGTCGTAGACCAAAAATCTCCTGCTTAATAGGGCAGGGCAGGCCGCAGCGAATCGCATGGCCAGGAAGTCACATCCCATCTCCCCTCGTCGGCCCGTCTAGGCTTAGGGGCTGATCTTAATCTCCAGATTGGCCTCTGCAGCCTCTGCAGGGGTGGACGGTTAGGTGCTTTTATGTAGCTTGTCGGGTTGTCTCGAACACCGTCCCATGGTTCGGCGTATGTACGGACTACGACGACGGAGGAGAGACAGAAGAATGAGAATGAGAAAGAGAACACGGACATGGATCGTCTTCACATCGTAGAGGTCCATCATGGGTCCCCGGTGGCCCCCCTTGTTTAAAATTGCCGACCACACAACGGGGAGACAGGGCCGAGAAGGATCTGTACTTGTAGTGTTCTTCTCTTCCGTCCCGTTTGGCTTGGACACATTGTGTATTTCCGTGAGTTCCGGACCCGACAGGCGACGGGTACTTGGAATGAAAAGAGGAAAAGAATAGAAAAAGAAAACTGTCGAACATTGAAACCCAGCACAACGCAATGCTCTGTTTCTTCCCCTTACCCTTGCTCGCCTTGGTTCCCGTTTAGCGCCCCAGGTTGGGGGCTGTGTCCTGTATTTAAGCGCTGCTAGTGACACCTCGCAGATTGCGGCCGCAAATGGCCCGGAGCCATGACCTGCCATGACCTGTCGTCAGATCTCATGCGCTCTCATGCTCTCATGCTCTGATGCTCTGATGCTCTCATGCTCTCATGCTCTCATGCTCCTCATGCCGTGTCGCTTCACGTGCGCTGCACTGCTGCGGCCACTGCACGGTTCCCCATCCTTTGCCTCTCACCGTATTACTTGTAAGACACTTGTAAGTTCTGCCATCCGGACTTTTCGGCGTTGTCGGTACAGCAGGGCCGTCGCCACGTCACAAAACGTACGAGGACGCTGTGCCTTTATTTCGTGTCTGGTTTCTTTCATTTTCTGCAGCATCGTGCGTTGTGGGCATACAACGGAAAACGCCGTCTTTGTGCCAACTCCCTTCCATTGGAGCATGTGTTCTTTGGTGGAGTCGGCATTCGTTTTTTTCTTCTTTTCTTCTTTCCTTTTTTTACTCCGCCGTCGTTACGATTCAACACCGCTGCGGCGGCTCGCGGTCCCTCCTTCCCCTTTCCAACAGACAACAGCTCCTATTCCACTCTATCCGTCTCCAAATTTCTGCATGGCAATTGCTCTGTGCACCTGCCATTTCCCATTTCGTCCGTACTTACCCTGTGAACCCCTCCAGCAAGCTGGCCTCCAACACGGAAGCTCCCAATGCCCCTCTGATTTTAATCAATCTACAACAAGCAATCCAGGTCTCCACTTTTTGCGATCCACACCTTCCGCGCCGCTACGTTTCCTCTTCTGTTTCTCTCACCCTTTTTTTTTCTGGCCCGGCGCTGCGTTTCTTCTCTTTGGTTCGCTGGCTGGCTGGCTCGCCCACTCGCTCTTTCTCACATTACTCCGTAGCCCGTAGCCTGGCGGCCGTAAGATACTGCGCTGGCGGCAGCCCCTGTCCTTCTTCTCGGGCTCGCCTTCCCTCTTCCGGTACACCCTTCCACCTTCCTTCCTCCTCTCTCACCATTTCTTCCGTAGCAAGGTGGCAACAAGATAATCTCAAAAAAGAGGGCAGAAAAAGACACATAGCACCCGCGCACCACAGATTGACACGCGCGCGCGCCGCGGGAGATCCACTTCCCACAAAGCCCTTTCTTCGCGCGGAAGGGGATCCTCCCTTTTTGGGTTGTTTTAGTTTTGCCCTTTTTTTCTCTTACGTTCTGACCGCAAGAGCGCAGGGGATTGGTTCTACCACTGCGCAACTGGGGCCATCTGGGCCGGACTTGCCTGTGAGAAGCAGGAAAGAGCGACCAAGACCGACAGCTTGTGCTTTTCTTGCTGCAGGTACCCCCACTTCCCCTTCTCTTCCTTCCCCTTCTTTGCCTTGTGACTGCCGAGCTGGCCACGATTCGGTCCGCGTTGGGAAAGAACAGCCGTCCGATCTCTCTTCCTTGCCTCTCCTCCTCCTTGTCACTCACCTCCCTCTCTTTCCTTCCCTTCCTTCCTTTTCCCCTTCTCCTTCCTTTCCTCTTTCGCTCTCTTTGCTCCGTTGCCCATCTCGCCTCTTCCCCCCACAACGATCTCGACGCAACCTTCTCTTGTCCCTCCTCACGTCGCTCGACTTCTAGTCCCACCAGAACGCATCGTACAGTCCCCTCATTCATATCCCATACCATCCTATTAGGACAACCCGGCATCCCGACATACCCGGCATATCCAGCATACCCCCCAGTACGGAGTACCTCCCAGCACCTCCCAGCACGACGCATACCAAGCACAACAGAACGTGCATCCTGCCCATCTTCCTCCCTGGGCACGGTTTTATACGCAACGCGAGACATACATTCTTCCATACACGAGGGAAGAACGGTCTACGAGACAACAATTGCGCCCCCGCCCACGCCCATTGGCTCTTCCGAGTCGACCTACCCTCCCTCCCTTCGCCAAAGGCCAACCTTATATCGACAGTCTTCGCTGTTGTCGCACCGAATCACGCCCTCTCTTTGCCCATTGAACCAACACACGACTGACTCGACGACACCAAGACCAACACGACGACATAACTACCTACGCTCGACGACGACGGAGAGTACCACGCAACAACTGCGGCGATATACAGCAAGAGACAGAGGCACATATACAAAACATAGAAAGAAAAGAAACACGGCCGTTTCTCGTCGACCCCCAAACCGTGTAAATGACAACCTCCAACGCCCGACGCCGCCAGACTTCGCATAAGCCCCCGAAACATGTGGCCGCCGCGCCGGGTCCTCGAGTGATCAACGCCGCCCCGTCGCTGGAAAAGGCCGAGATGTATGGTGTCGACGACGACCGGCCCGTGTTCTCACGGGCCATGGCCCTCGCAGGCCGCATCTTTATCGAGACCATCCCGCAATGGCTGACCATTGGCGCCATGCTGGGCCTTATTTTTGGCGGCTGCTGCTCCAACGTTTTTGCGCTCGAAGCGATCATCAAGGTCGAGCCTGCCAGTGGTACGTTCTACGTCGCGTCTTGCTCCCGTGCGTTCGCGCGCCCTTGTATTACATTACACGTTACTGACTGTTTGCCCAGGTACCCTCCTTACTTTTACCCAATTTCTCTTCGTCGCCATCACCGGCTACGTCTCCCAATTCGACGGCGACCGCCCGCCGTTCTTCATCCGCCCGAACAAAGTCCCCATCAAACGCTGGTGTATCAACATTGTCCTCTTCTTTAGTATCAATGTCCTCAACAACCACGCCTTTAGCTACAACATCTCCGTCCCCGTCCACATCATCCTGCGCTCCGGCGGCAGCATCACCACCATGATCGCCGGGTTCCTCTATGGGAAGCGGTACTCCCGCATTCAAATCATTGCCGTCATCCTGCTGACGGTCGGCGTCGTTGTTGCCGCCTGGTCGGACGCTCAAAGCAAGGGCGTCGCCGAAGAGGCTGCCGAGGGCAACATCGAGTTCATCACCGGCCTCTCCATTCTGTTCATTGCCCAGGTCCTCTCGTCGATCATGGGCCTCTACACCGAGGAGACCTACAAGAAGTACGGCCCGCAGTGGCGCGAGAACCTCTTCTACTCGCACCTACTGTCCCTGCCGCTCTTCATCCCCTTCTTGCCGTCCCTCATTCGCCAGTTCTCGCGCCTCGCCAACAGCGCCCCTCTCTCGCTGCCATTTTTGGACGCCGCCGCCAACACGGCCGCCAACGTCGCCAAGCGCTCTGTGGACGGCGCCGACGTGGCTGTTGCGGCCGGTCTGCGCGAGAGCGTCGAGCGCATCCACATCCCGAGCCAGCTCGTCTACCTGGTGCTCAACGTCCTTACGCAGTACGCTTGCATCCGCGGCGTCAACCTGCTGGCCGCGGCGTCGTCGGCGCTGACCGTGACCATTGTGCTCAACATCCGCAAGCTCGTCAGCCTGCTCTTCAGCATCTGGCTCTTTGGCAACCGCCTGTCGCCCGGCACGCTAGTCGGTGCCATCATTGTCTTTTCGGCCGGTGGCCTGTACTCGTTTGACGGCAAGAAGAAGCCGTCAGCGCGGCCGCGTGCTGTGAGTGTCAAGGTCGGCTAGCAGCTCGTCTAGCTTAGCCATAGCAAGAAGCGAGGGATAGAGAAGGGAAGCTGGGATTGGCCGCGTTTCTTTTTCTTTGCACTTTTTATGGATTTCATGCTTTTATTTGTTTTTTTGTTTATTTTACATTATTATGACGGACACAGCACAAAGCTGAAAAAAGAGAGAGGCTTTGCTAAACGCTGTCGTTTCAATGACTCCATAGAGGACATAGAAGGGTACTGCACAGTAAATTTCAATACTTTTTTGTTTCGAAATGGCCGCCTACAGAATAGTGTCTGTTGTACATACATACACGTGGGACGCTCACACCAGTTGCAAGTCGTAACTTTTTCGTGCCTGGATCGTGGTGGGCAGCGAAATTAAGCTTTTCTCTGCCGCTAGCGCACGATTGCGCCTCCCAACTGGCCGGTGTTGCTGGCCTAGCCAGGCCCTTGCCCTTAAATCCTTTGTTAAAATGCCCAGGCATGTGCCGCCCCAATTCTTTTTTTTTTTTTTTTTTAACCCAGCGAAGGCAGCCCCTCCTTCGGGCTTTGTTTCGCTCCTTCTCTCGCTAGGTCATTGGGTGTTATTCGTCCCGAAAATGCTCATCGACTCCCCTGACAATCACGAGCCGTCTTTGGGGGCCAAGCACCGGCGCTGCACAGTCTGGCACCGACACTAAGCAGGTCTGCAACAGGCCTGTTGACAGGGCCTCGTGGGGGCCACGCTCGCAACAGCACGCTTTAAGGATCTTCTACGGAGTAGGCAGAACGGAACCACGATCACGCCTAGCTTAAGGGCAACTCGGGGAGTACCTTGCAAAGAGTGCTTATACTATGGAAACACTATGGTAGACAACTATTTTTTCTCTCCTTCTTCCTGCCTCTCATTGAGACTCTTACGGCTTTAGCGAAAAGTCGTGGTCGTGCCCCCCCTTAAGATAGTCGTAGCCCTCGGGGAACCAGTCCACGCACGGCACGATGTCGCCCCATTCCAGAGCGTCCTTGACGTCCTCGGGCAGCTTCATCGTCATGTCGCTGCGGTACCACGACGGAAACAGCGCCGTCACCAGCATGACGCGCGGCTCGTCCGTCTGGTTCGGCCGGCCGGCGTGCCACAGCCGCAGGTCGCGGATTATCAGCGAGCCCTTGGGCAGGCTGGGTTGGATGGGCGGGCGGACGCGGCGGCGCTCCTCGACGAGGTCGGCGCGCACCTGCTTGTGCTTGACCGTGGGGTCGAGCACGTGGCGGTCGGTGTCGGCGTGGGTGCCGAGCCAGACCTCGGTGGCGCCGTTCTCCGGCGTCGTGTCGACGAGGTTGATGTTGACAAAGTAGCCGACGGGCATCTTGGGAAAGTCGAAGTTGACGTCGATGTGCGGCGGCTGGCGGCTCGTGCCCCGGAAGGCCGTGTTGGCGCTGTAGAACCTCAGCGTCGGCCTGGGCCCGAACATGCACTGCACGACGGCGGCCATCCAGGGGTTGGCCAGCACGTCCTGGAACAAGAAGTCCTTCTCCAGGACGGGCTCCTGCTGGATGTTGCCCGTAGCCGGGCCGAAGTTGCGGTGCGTGGTGGGCCTTACAGCTCTCGGGCCGCCGGCACCATGCGCGCGTTGAGCTGGTCGAGGTGCTCGGTGCTGACGGCGTTGGCCAGCACCACCAGGCCGTCGCGGTGCAGCGCCTCCACGGCCTTTTGCAGGTTGTGGCTGCCAATGGTTTTGGTCGCGAGCTCCTCTTGCGTCAGATGCACCTGGACGGCGCTGTCGACGAGGTCAGGGACGGCCATTGGAGTATTAAGAAGAAAATTAGACAGAGTATGAGAAGAAAATTCGACGGAGTATTGAGTAAAAAAAACAGACAGCTGGATCAGAATGGAATCCAAAAAAAAAATAATAAAGCGTTATCCTCTGTCTATATACTGCCACTGCATCGACTTGTCAGAACATTCTCAACAACGATATACGAATACCTTATAAGGACTGCCCATGCCGGCGTCGGTCGAAGACGATCATGGGATTCGTTCTCGGCTAGCCGGCAGATCATCAGTTGTCCGACTCCTAGATATGCCGTATTCAGCTAGTGCACTACTTATGCACGTTCTAAACTGCTAAGTTTACCACATTCGGCTATCTTATCATGGCCCGCAGAGCATCGGGTTTCCGACTCCTAGATATGACGTATACAGCTAGTACACGATGCACGTTCTAAACTGCTAAGTTTACTCTATTCGGCTAGCTGGCTGGACTCAATAGCTGACCACTTATAGTAGTCTTGATGATAACACAGATCCGTGCGGCGGAGTGCCACAGCGCGCCCATTGGGGCGATTGTCGTGAGAGGCACGTGTGGTGTATATAAACGCGAGGTCCTCGTGAGTATATGGGTAGATGTAGAAAGCGAGCATCAATTCTCTCCCTCCCTCTCCCTCTCTCTCTCTTTCTCCCTCTCCTTATTCTCGCTCAGTATGGGATCAGTTACGTCGGAGCCAAAGGCCCCTGCCGAGGTCGCGGCTGTCGACCTCCAAGACGAGGTGGAGAAGTCGCTACAGTATACCGAGATCGAGCACTCGATCAGCTTCGGCGCCGCCCTCAAGCTGCACTACCCGGCCGTCGTCTGGGCGCTCTACATCAACCTGGCCACCGTGCTCAAGGGCATGGACGGCGGCATCGTGGGGTCGCTCGTGGGCCTGTCGCCCTTCAAGAAGCAGTACGGCTTCCTGTACGACGGCGAGTACATCGTCGAGGCGGAGTGGCTAGGCGCCTTCGACTACGCCAACAGCGTTGGCGCCATCGTGGGCTCGCTCGCGGCCGGCACCGCCTACGACCGGCTGGGCCCGCGGCCCGTCACGGGCCTCTGCTCGTTCATGTCGCTGTGCTTCATCCTCATCCAGTTCTTCAGCTCCACGCCCGCGCAGCTGTTCGCCGGCGAGCTGCTCAACGGGTTCATCATCTCCTTCTACCCCATCGTCGCCTCGGCCTACGTCGGCGAGGTGTGCCCGCTGGCCCTGCGCGGCTTCGCCGCCTCCATGACCAACCTGGCCTTTGTCGTCGGCCAGTTCATCGCCTCGGGCATCCTCAAGGGCACCAACGACCTCGACTCCAAGTACGCCTACAAGATCCCCATCGCCTCGCAGTGGGCCCTGCCCATCATCATGCTCGCCTTCGTCTTCTGGTGCCCCGACCCGCCCTTCTGGCTCTGCAAGAAGGGCCGCTACGACGACGCCACGCGCTCCATCCGCCGCCTCGCCACCCCATCCGTCGACCCGGCTCTCAAGCTCGCCCACATCCGCGAGACCCTTCGCCTCGAGGAGGCCTACAACTCCAGCAACGGCGCCCCCAGCCTGCTCGACTGCTTCCGCGGGCCCAACCTGCGGCGGCTGACGATTTGTGTGAGTCCTTCCGTTCCTTCCGCTCTGCCCCCTGCCTCCGGGCGTCGACGAGTCACGCAACTGACTAACAAACTCAGGTCATGGCATATGCCATCCAGGCCTTCACTGGCAACATCTTCTTCATCGATTACGCCGTCTACTTCTTCGAGCTCGCCGGCCTCGACTCATCCAACGCCTTCAGCATGAACCTCGGCCTGACCGCCATCAGCTTCGTCGGAACCTGCCTGTCCTGGTGGCTGCTCTTCTACGTCGGCCGCCGCCCGGCCTACCTCTGGGGCTGCGCCACCCTCATGGTGCTGTGCTTCATCGTCGGCACCCTTGACTTCGCGCCCGTCACGAGCTCGACGGCGCCCATCTGGGCGCAGTGCTCCCTGATCCTCGTGTGCAATTTCGTCTACGACATCTCCATCGGGCCCTACTGCTTCGTGCTGCTGGCCGAGGTGTCGTCGGCGCAGCTGCGCGGCCTCACCATCGGCCTGGCCACGCTGACCTCGCATGTCTGGTCCATCGTCTTCGCCGTCGTCATCCCCTACGCCATGAACGCCGACGAGGGGAACTGGAAGGGCAAAATCGGCTTCTTGTTTGCCGGCCTCAGCGCCCTCTGCACCGCCTACTGCTACTTCTGCCTGCCCGAGACCAAGGACCGCACCTTCGAGGAGCTCGACGTCATGTTTGAGCGCAAGGTGCCGACGCGCAAGTTCAAGGACTACGAGATCGACCACATTGCCTCGGAGCTGTACGAGTGAATGGTGGTAGGGGAGGGGGGATGGGGGGTGTGAGGGGAGGGAGGAGTGGGAAGAAGAGAAATAGGGGAGCCGCTGGAGGCTAAGAATGCTGCTATTGTGATTGCAGAGTCAACAGCTACCACAGTAAATCATATCGGAGCAGATCATGTCCACGTGATGAAGGTGTAAAAGGAGACCAACATTGCCGGTAACAGTTGACTCATGAAGGTCGTCGTAGACATCAGCCAGGCTTGTCTTGACAAGAGTTCGTTAGTCAGGGAACAACATGAACGCTCTAATCTAGGACTACACACCTAAATACACACCTAGATACCCACAATATCCACCCGCCATCACACCAGATCCGCTTCCCGGTCCCGGCTCGACCAGATCACCTGGATGCAGTCCACGCGGTCGACACCGTCGCCGCCGCGCGCGGCGCGCTGCGCGTCCTTCACCTGCCACACGGCCGCCATGTCCGCCTGCAGGCGCTGCAGCGCGGGAAGGTGGCGCAGCCGGTAGAGGGCGCCGATGCGCTCCTGCACGAAGCGGCGCTGGCAGGCGTCGGTGGCCTCGCAGCCGGCCGTCCACAGCGGCAGGGCGTGGGCGGAGACGAGGGGCGACGCCAGCGGCACCTGAGCGAGGTGGAAGAGGCAGCGGTCCGCGTGGACGCGCGGTGGCGCGCTGTGCTTGTAGCAGGTGCGGTGCAAGTAGATGAAGGCGGCGTGACGGTAGGCCTCGGTGGTGTGGTAGGTCGACGAGGGCCCACTGTCGGAGGGAGAGGGCGAGGAGAGAGAGGAAAGGGAGAGAGAGGACGAGGAGACAAGAGAGGCGAAGGAGGGAGAAGGGGCCGTGTGGGGAGAGCAGGGAGACCAGAAAGAGAGGCTGCTATCGCAGTCCGGATTCTCGTCCGCTGCATCACAATATTCGTCGCCGGCCGGCACATCATGCAGGGCCTGCTCGATGCGGCGCACCGTCTCTCCGATGTCCTGCGGCGGGCTTCCAATCATCTTGCTGATGGCTCCGATGATGCGCAGAATCGCCGTGAGACTGCGCATGCTCTCGAGGCCCTCGATGGGGACCATGGGGGAGGAGGAGGAGGAAGCGTGGCTGCTGTGGCTGCCATAACCGATGTAGCTGCAGCTGTAGTTGCAGCAGTAGCCGCAGCTGTCGTCCTCGCCGCCGCCCCAGTCGAACAGCGGCTGGCAGCCCCGCGATATGGACCCCAGGATGTCATGGTAGGCCAGCAGGCCCAGCAGGAAACGCCCGTCCGAGCCGGCGGCCGCCGTCCACCGTGCCAGGCCGCCGCTGTGGGTAATCAGGGCCTTGGCACCGGCTAGGTGGTCGACGACGCGCGCGTCGGCTGTGAGAAACAGCCTGTCGGTCAGCTGGAGGATGAGGATGGTAGCGAGGGAAGGGAGGTTCGTCTTGTTGCTGCTGCTGTTGCTGCTGTTGCTGCTGTTGCTGCTGTTGCTGCTGTTGCCGCTGTTGCCGCTGTTGCCGCTCTGCAGTGAGTCCCGCAACAGCGATACGGCCTGCGCTTTCATCTGGCATGCGGTCAGCATGGCCGACTTGTCCTGGCGCAGGACGGCCAGGTGGCTGGCAGCCATGGATGATATGGCCGCGCGCAGGGCCGCCGACTGCGGCAGCATCGGCGTCAGGTGGAGCAAGAACGGGCAGGTGTTGCTGCTGCCGCTGCTGCTCTGGAAGCTGTTCAAGCTGCTGGCGCTGGCGCTGGCGCTGCTACTGCTGCCGCCCCTGCGGCCGCTCCTGCCCTGACACCCCGGCGCCATCGACACCAGCACCGCCAGGTGCACGGTCCAGTAGTGGAGCAGCTTCCGGCACTCCGGGTCAACATCGGGCGGCATGCCCGACGGGTTGAGAGCGGCAGCAATACACCATCCGGAGGCTGTCTCATCGGCCGCACACGGCATCAGGGCCACGCGCGGCCGTTTTCGCCTGCGCACGACCTGGCGATCTTCTGCCGCGTCTCTATACAGTTGTATGGACTGTGTGGACGAATGCTTTCTACATTGCGTCCTGGCTGTTGTTGCTGCTGCTGCTGCTGCTGCTTCTGACGACGACGACGACGACGCCGACAACGGCAACAACGCCTCCGCCGTCGACGCAAATACCCGCCACTTTAGTCGGAATCCATAACCCTTGCAGAACTTGCCCAGACGGACGCAGCGCCTGCAAAAGGGCCGCTCTTCGTCACATTTGTAGCCATCTTTGCGGCAGGTAAAACACCCTGTTCGGCTCCTCGAATGGGACATGGTCGTCAAATTTGTCTGGCGAGCGTACATTTGAGGGAGGATCACTGTGGGAGATAGGAAAAGAGCTGCATCTACGGAGTACGGAGGATGTGTAATGGGGAGAGGAAAAGATAAGGAAGACTGTCACAGCGCGGGGAAGAAGTACTTGTACGGGGTAATACATGCACAAATTACTCGTATGGGACGGTTATCCGAGGGTGCAAAACTCCTGCATTTTAATTGGCTGATAAGGAGACTAAATAGGACTACACTAAACCTTTTCTGGCCTTTCTCCTTTTTAATGTCAACGTCATCATCGAACTCCAGTGTCTTTCTTTTCTCATGGCCGCTCTTCTTTTTCGTTTCTTCTCGGTTTCTCTCCATCTTCTCTCCCCTTCTTCTCTCCCATCTTCCCTCGCCATCTCCCTGGTAAGCTCTGCGTTTATGTCTTTATCTTCGTTGGTGTTGCAAAGGCACTTCCTAAGGGAGAGTATCTCGGGCAGGTGATCAGGCTAGGGGAGGGGTCTTGTTCTGATAAGAATAGTGAGAAGGTGTAACAGTTGAACAATAGGTAGCACAATAACGGAGGCGGTGTGTGTGGTGATTGTATATAATAATGGTATAGGAATATAGGTCTGTATAGGTTTGTAATTGTGACGGGCTAGGGCCACAGCCATCAGGGCAGGCAAGGCTCTGCTCGGACACAGACCTTAAGGGCACATAGACACCCGCGGGCGTGTAAGGGCACGCTCTATGATGGGCCCGGGCCACGGAGGGCAGGCAATGCCTTACCCGGCCTAGGCCGAGTGGGCCAGCGAGCACGGTCGACATGCCAGGGACTAGATCAGGGGAAACTCTCCTGATCTTGCTTTTGTACTTCTTTTTTCCCTTGTCTCTTTATCTGTATGTTCTGTTGGAATTGAGCTAAGTCCTCTATCCATCTAGTGAGGAGGGAGCCCCAGTCTTATATATCTAGCTATGATCATTCGTGATTGTGATCATTCCTTAAAGCTCATTTGTGATTATTTGATCATTTTGATCATTCCGCTGAGATTATTCGAGATCATTCGTATATTCTGATTCGTCCTTTCACCTGGTGTTCTAAAAGCACAGTAGGCAGCTTTCAGCCACACCCTGCGTCATCCTAGTGGCTGATCGCGTTATTTCTTCCATTTCGTGTGCGGGGCTAGTGCCTGGCCCGTTATCGAGGCCCGGTACGGCCCGTGGGGGCCGTTTTCGTAACAATAGGTTTGTGTTTCAGACAATCGGTAACGTTTGAGTCTTCTATCTATCGAGTGAGGAGGAAGCCTCAGTCATAGCTAGTGAGCTTCATTCGTAATTCATTTAACCACTTCATTCCTCGTATGAACTCTGCTCAACTTCATTCGTACTTTATATAATATCTTCATCCTTCGTATGAAGTTTAGTTCCCTCTATCTTGACCCCTGTGGTTCAGCCACTCTCCTACTGTCGTGCCGTCCCGTTCAGCTGCCTGCCACGCTATTGTTGTTCCATTCTGGTGCGGGATCGTTTGTGTTGTCTGGGGCCCATTGTCGACACCCCGTGGGGGCCATGTTCGCTACACGGATAACACTATTATTGTGACGGGCCATGAGCCCGGTGTGGCTACGGCGAGCCGAAGTCAGGGATAGCTCGTGGCTCGTCGTAGAGCCACGTACGAATACGGACTAGCTCAGGGGGCACTCAAGGCTTCACTTCGACGAAAGAGAGAGGCTCTCTCTCTTCCTTTCTTTCTTCTGTATCTTCATTATTTCGTTGGAATTGAGTACCTTGCTTCGAGACCCCGTGTGCTGTCGCTACGTGGCCCATTACAGTATGCACAGAAAGCGGCCACTATCCTATGGATAAGCGGCCCGTCTAATCCCCTCTTGTGTTTAGGAGAGTGATTGATGTGAGATGCTTCAAGGAACAAGACCGCCGGGCACTACCCCACCCTACCCGCCTTTACAGGTCCAATGGCACCACGGCGGCTACTCCCAAGGTTCTATTGGCAGCCAGTTGGGCTCTGGCTTTTTTTCTGTCCGCGATAATCACGCAGACGGGTGAGCGTCGACTTCTTCCCATTATCATCGGTACTGTTTTCATTCAACTGTTCTTTCGCGTCCAAAGCACTTCCTCAAGTCATGCCAATCAGACACCTTTTCAAGAAGCCGCGGAATACTAACGTCGGAGAGCGCGGCAGAGGCACGTCGTCGGCTCCGCCTCTCCAGCGTCGAGACCTAGGAGGCAGCACGAAGGAGTCTTCCAGCGGCCAGACAGAGCGATACGTTGCTGCATGCCCGCCTATGACGAATGCTCAAACGACCCCAGCCAGCGCAACCGTGGAGGTCCAAGAGCCTCGCCCGTCAGTCACCCAAGAAACATCAGAAACTTCATCCAGAACTGCACAAGCACAAGTTCTACCGGTCCAACCCACTACCGATACACGGACGCGCGGGGCTGGGGCCGAACCCGGAGCCAAGGCGCCTCAGCCGGTGGCAGACTCGGTGCAACAGATAGCTCTTTCTATATCCCAGAGACTGTGGAATGATGCTTACGACCGTCTTAAGGAGGATGAGGATACTGCTACGCTTGTTGAGGCCTACGCGATGATCCTAACTAAAGTCGTCCGGGCCGAGGCCTCTGCTTCCGGAGCTACGGACGACTTGACCGAACTGGACGACCCGGAAACCCGACAGGGATACATGAAGACGCTGGTCCAGGAAGGCCAAAAGCGGATCTCCAAGGCATCGAAGATCACAAAAGGAGTCGGCGACTTCGCCACATTCGTCCTCTCGGCAAAAGGAATAGTCGACTTGGTCGTCCAGAATTTCCCGCAGGCCGCGCTGCCGTGGGCTGGAGTCTGTGCTGGACTGCAAGTAGGTCTCTATGTCCCGTGTCTTGCCTGGTTCTCGTGCCGACTGACATCTCCAGATCCTTATGAACCCCGCGAACGCTACAAAATCCAACCTCGCGGGCATCGCTCACGTCGTGTCCCGGATGGACTGGTATTGCGCCCTAACGGAGCATCTCCTCGACAGGGACAAGACCAAGATCGGAGACGAATCCTTCAAGTCTGTCCTGCAGCAGCTAGAAGAGACGGTCGTGACGCTATATAAGGCTCTTCTCCTGTACCAGATGAAGAGTGTCCGTTCCTACCATCGGAAATTAGGCGTCGTCTACCTCCGCGGTCTTGCGAATATGGATGACTGGGACGACGATCTCAGTAGCGTCACGGACGCCGAAGCCGCTATCGAGCGCCTTTCCGTCCAGTACCATCGAGAGTACGAGAAGAGCTCCCTCTACCAGCTCGTCGTACAGGGCAAAGAGGCGCAGACCTTACTAGGGGATATTCGAAAGGACATTCGAGAACTCATCGCGCAGCAGCAGACGATCCAAGAGAAGAGCGAGAATAGGGAATGCCTCCGAGCCCTCGTCGCCGTGGATCCGCAATCCGACATGGGGACTATTGAGAGCAAGAAGGACGACCTACTGTACGACGCGTACAAGTGGATCCTCGACAGCAATGAGTACGCTGCCTTCACAAACTGGAGCGAGGGCGAGTCCGACCTCTCCCCTTGTCGCCTGCTGTGGATCAAGGGACCTACTGGCACGGGGAAGACCATGCTCATGATTGGTATCATCCGCGAACTCTCCCGGCAGCCATCTGTACTTGCACCGGGCCTCTCTTATTTCTTCTATCAAGGTACGGGAGATAAGGCCCTGTGCAGCGCCACGGCCGCCCTGCGATCCCTGATCTGGCTGCTCCTCTATCAGCAACCGCATCTCATCATCCACTTGCGATCAAAGTACGAGAACATAGGCACCTCTCTCTTCCACGACCGGAATGCGTTTTTTGCTCTATCGGAAGTGTTCAAGAGCATGTTGAAAGACCCCCGGCTGCAGCCGGCCTATTTTATTGTCGACGCCCTCGATGAGTGCGACCAGGGGTTGCCGGAGTTCGTTAAGCTTATCTCCAGTTCCATTGCTCTCTCTAACAAGGTGAAGTGGCTACTCTCTAGTCGCCCAGAGGTCGAGCTTGAGAATCTGGACACGGCAGTGGTCGAGCTAGATGCGCAGAAGTTGAAAGATCCCGTCAACGCATACATCGACCACAAGCTCTCTACCTTGCGGGAGCTGCAGGGATACGACGAAGAAACGCTGGCGGAGGTTACTGATGAGATCCATCGACGAGCCGAGAACACCTTTCTCTGGGCAGCTCTCGTGCTGAGAGAGCTTCAGTCCGTGGAGGTATGGTACGCTGCCGAGACCATCCGGACGATGCCTTCTGACTTGCCCAAACTGTACGAGCATATGATGACCAAAATCGAGGGTGGGAAAATGCAAGACCCGCACTATTGCAAAAGCGTGCTGGCGGTTGCTTCTCTCGCGTATCGCCCACTCTCTCTCCCCGAGCTTACCGTGCTTACCAATTTGGCACCGAGGATGACGCCGAAGATTGTGAGAAAATGCGGCTCCTTTCTGACACTCAAGGACAATACAATCTATCTCATCCACCAGTCGGCCAAGGAATACTTGAGTCGCAAGTTCGATAAAGTCCCCCCCTCTGGCCTTAAGGATGCCCACCACGCCATCTTCTCTCGGTCGCTCGAGACCATGTCCAAGACCCTTCGACGAGACATGTACGACTTGGGCGCTCCCGGATTCCCTATCGAGGAGGTCCAACAGCCTGCCGCGGACCCCTTGGCTGTCGCACGCTACTCTTGCGTCTACTGGGTTGATCACCTATGTGACTCGAGTCCTAGCGAGAACGAAAACTACCATAACGATCTGCAAGAGGGCGGTACGGTCGATTCCTTCCTAAGAAAGAAATACATCTACTGGCTCGAGGCTTTAAGCCTTCTCCGAAGCATGTCGGAGGGAGTGCTCGCGATGGAGAAGCTCAAGAATCTACTGGTGAGTTTAAAACGTAATACTTAAAACGTAATATCTAAGGCTTCAACTGACATAAATCCAGGGACCCGCAGAGGGGCGCCGATTGATGGACCTAATTCGAGACGCGCATCGATTTATTCTATCTCACAAATGGATGATACAGAATGCTCCGCTACAGGCTTACGCATCAGCGCTCGTGTTTAGTCCAACCCTCAGCTTAGTGAGAGAACTTTTCAAACTGGAGGAGCCCAAATGGCTTATAAGGAAGCCGGTTATGGAAGCGGACTGGAATGTATGCCTCCAGACACTCGAGGGCCATAACGGCTGGGTTAGGTCGGTGGCCTTCTCGGCCGACCGCAATTATGTCGCCTCAGCATCAAGCGACAAGACTGTGAAGATCTGGGATGCCACGTCCGGCGTATGCCGCCAGACACTCGAGGGCCATAACGACTGGGTTGGGTCGGTGGCCTTCTCGGCCGACGGTAATTATGTCGCCTCGGCATCAAGCGATAAGACTGTGAAGATCTGGGATGCTACGTCCGGCGTATGCCGCCAGACACTCGAGGGCCATAACGACTGGGTTATGTCGGTGGCCTTCTCGACTGACGGTAATTATATCGCCTCGGCATCCCGCGACAAGACTATAAAGATCTGGGATGCCACGTCCGGCGTATGCCGCCAGACACTCGAGGACCATAACGACTCGGTCATATCGGTGACTTTCTCAGCTAACGGCAAATATATCGCCTCGGCATCAAGCGACAAGACTGTGAAGATCTGGGATACTACGTCCGGCGCATGCCGCCAGACACTCGAGGACCATAAAGACTCAGTCACGTCGGTGGCCTTCTCGACCGACGGCAAATATATCGCCTCGGCATCCCACGACAAAACTATAAAGATCTGGGATACCAAGTCCGGCGCATTCCACCGCAAACTCGAGGGCCATAACGGCTCGGTCACGTCGGTGGCGTTCTCGGCCAACGGTAATAACATCGCCTCGGCATCCTACGATAAGACTATAAAGATCTGGGATACCAAGTCCGGCGTATGCCGCCGCACACTCGAGGGCCATAACGGCTGGGTCACGTCGGTAGCCTTCTCGGCCAACGGTAATTATATTATCTCGGCATCCCACGATATGACTATAAAGATCTGGGATACCAAGTCCGGCGCATTCCACCGCAAACTTGAGGGCCATAACGACTGGGTTATATCGGTGGCCTTCTCAGCCGACGGTAATTATATCGCCTCGGCATCAAACGACAAGACTGTGAAGATCTGGGATGCTAAGTCCGGCGTATGCCGCCGCACACTCGAGGGTCATAACGGCTGGGTCATGTCGGCAGCCTTCTCGGCCGACGGCAATTATGTCGCCTCGGCATCCCACGATATGACTATAAAGATCTGGGATGCTACGTCCGGCATATTCCGCCGTACACTCGAGGGCCATAACGGCTGGGTTATGTCGGTGGCTTTCTCGGCCGACGGTAATTATGTCGCCTCGGCATCAAACGACAAGACTGTGAAGATCTGGGATGCTACGTCCGGCGTATGCCGCCAGACACTCGAGGGCCATAACGGCTGGGTTATGTCGGTGGCTTTCTCGGCCGACGGTAATTATGTCGCCTCGGCATCAAA